>JASAMX010023381.1:0-13428 GCA_030248175.1 Microlaimidae sp. YZB2_3 | reverse complement strand
TTTTCTTGGTTCAGTTTTGTATGCTATATAATAGTTTTTTTGCAAAATTATAATTACAATTTCTTAAATATATATTTGTTAGCATACATGGGCAAGTTGGCTTACAGAATTCAGGGTTAAACCCCAAATTAGGGGGTTAAAATCCGAGAAACGTAAAATACCCATATCGTTTTTTTTTATGGGAGTGCATTTTACTCATATCATTTTTTCATTTGAAAGAAAAACTAGGTAAAAAACGCTAATTTTAGGTCAAAAAGCCCTTTTCATTGCATTTTTGAGCTTTTTACTCTATTAAAACATTTATTTTGACCTCAAAAACTTAAGTTTTGAGGCAGTTAGAAGTCATTTTAAAGACATTTTTTCTTCTTGATTTTTCGAAAGTTGGGGGGTAACCTTTTCTCCCCCCATTTTTGAGGGGGGGGGGGTTAAACCCATACATGGGCAAGTTGGTCCAGCGTGGGGGGGGGGTTAAACCCCAAATTAGGAGGGGGGTTAAAATCCGAGAAACGCAAAATACCCATATCGTTTTTTTTTGGAGTGCATTTTACCCATATCGTTTTTCGATTTTGAAGGAAAAATAGGTAAAAAACGCTAATTTTAGGTCAAAAAGCCCTTTTTATTGCATTTTTGAGCTTTTTATTGCTTAAAACATTCATTTGGACCTCAAAACTTAAGTTTGGAGGCAGTTAGAAGTCATTTTAAAGACATTTTTTTCTTCATTTTTCCAAAATTGGAGGGGGGGGGGTTAACTTTTTCTCCCCCCCCCCCCCCGTCTGAGTGGGGGGGTTAAACCCCACTTCTCAGATTTGGGGGGGGTTACCCCCCCCAACCCCCCCCCCCCGTGCCCATGTATGGTTAAACCCCCCTTCTTGAATTTCGGTGGGTTAACCTCCCCCCAACCCTCCCCGTTCCCATGTATGTTTGTTTGGACAGGACGTTCTAACCGTGATTGTGATTGTTTTATACACATTCACAATTTTAACTGTCAAGTCACGCACACATAATCGGATAAGCATTCGTCGTTACTGCGGCAAAATGAGCCAGAATTTTTATAAAATATATGTGACTGTGACTCTTGTTCTCGGATTTAAAAACAGTACATTAACTACAGAATGAGTCACATTCACGTGTATATTATAATGACTGTGACTTATTTTGCCGTAGTAATAGTAACGACGTATGCACATTTTCTTGCTAAATTATTATACTAATTTAAGTTTTGTTTTGGCGGTCTATTGTGTCCACACATTTTAAGGTTGAGACATCATCACAGAAAAAATTTCTCTGAAAAGTGTTTTCATTATTAGTGTAGCTACTCTCGTTGTGGTGATGTTTCAAAAATATGACGCCTTACCAGGTATAATGTAAAACTGGCGTATCGTGGTGTAACGCAGCTAGTTAGTCTATGAGATGCTGAGGCTGAAGATTATAGGTTCAAGCCCTATATCGCCTTTTTTTTAGCTAAAATGCTAAAAACAACAAGTTGTTTCTTATTTTTTGTTTAAAAAACTTAATTTATTCGGCCTTTAGTTCTGAACGTCACCGAAGTTGTATTAACAAAAAAAAACTTTGTTTCTTGGTAAGCCAGGTTTCTTCACCATATCGGCTATAGTGGTCAGGTTATAAATATACAGCAAATTTTTATAACTTTGTATACATTGATACAAAATATTGTTGTTAATAAAAAGATAAAGATCCAGTTGTTGCCAGTACATTAGTACGCATAATTTTTGGCATATGCATATACGCATATACATAGATGTTTTTTTTGGGGGGGGGGGGGGCAAAGAAGTGCAGCCCCCCTAGAGCCACAATTTTGGACACCCTCCACTAGAAAAAATCCAGGGGCCCCCCCTCCCCCCAAAGCTCGAGAGCGGTCCGGTCTGACCCCCCCCCCCCTAGCGAGGCTGACCCCGCTCCCCCACTCCCGACCAAATTGGAAGTCTATTTTTTTAATTACTGTCAAAAAACACGGTTTTTTAGTTAAAAACACTGTTTAAATACACTTTTTAGGCCTAAATAGGCGGTTTTAGTATATAAAATTCAATAATAGACCTAAAAACACTTAAATTATTGAGTTAAAAAAATTTTTTTTAAAAATTGGAACCCCCTGACCCCCCCTCCCCCCGATTTGAAATCTCGCACGCGTGACGCGGGGTCGCCCCCCCCTAAAAAGCCAGGGGGGTCCGGACCCCTGGACCCTGGACCCCCCTTAAAAAATTTTGGCCTTTCACCCGGGGGTGGACCCCTCCCCCCTAGCGGACCCGACCAAAAACATATATGGCATACTATCGTAAGATTGAGCTTTCTATTTGCAAATTACATACATACAAATTTTGTCACTGGTGCAAATGATTTTAGTTGTTGTTTTTTAACTGAGTGTTATCATATAATAAGAGATATTGAGGTGTGGAAAGTGCGTTCACAACTGTCGATTCACCTTATTTTTTGTTGGAAAACCGCGCAAAAACTACTGAACGTACTTTTACTGAAATGAACATCATCAGAACGACCAATCAGCTGCGCGCCAACTATTGTTATGCGAATTGAACCACATCATATGCAAATTATTTCATACCTCACTTTGTTCGATTATTGAAAATATTAGTTGCAAGGCTTTTTTTCATTCAAGACAATCGGTATATTATATAATGTTTAATATTGATGTTTTTCCCCAAGATAATGTTCTGGAGCTCCGATCATTCGAAGCGGGAGAAATTTTGGAGCTCTGCTCCTTAAATAAAGGGTTTTAACTTAAAAAAAAACGCTTTTTTAAAAAAAATTAATTATATTAAATTTTTAAACTAACGTTTTTAGTGAAGAAGTTTTTAAGAAATTTTTGGTTTTGAAAAATCGAAATTTATTATAAAAAATAGTTTTTTTTTAATTATTCAAGAAATTAAAACCAAAAAGTCGTAGCTCCGGAGCTGCAGAGTTTTTAGCTCCGTGGTCCATCAGTCGTACTTAAATTTAGTTTGTATTGATAGAAAAATATACGCAAATAAGAAATCAAATCAATAAGACGGTAATTTGAGACCCGCTCCTTTCTTAATCAAAAATTAGCCCAATTTTTCCGCTATTGTGTTTTATTTAAACGTAAGGTACTCTCATTGTCTCATCGCATGATTTTAACATAGCTATGTGCATACATGGGCAAGTTGGTCCGGAGTGGGGGGGGTTAAACCCCAAATTAGGGGGGGGGGGGTTAAAATCCGAGAAACGCAAAATACCCATATCGTTTTTTTTTCTGGAGTGCATTTTACCCATATCGTTTTTCGATTTTGAAGGAAAAATAGGTTAAAAACACTAATTTTAGGTCAAAAAGCCCTTTTTATTGCATTTTTGAGCTTTTATTGCTTAAAACATTCATTTTGACCTCAAAACTTAAGTTTGGAGGCAGTTAGAAGTCATTTTAAAGACATTTTTTTTCTTCATTTTTCCAAAATTGGGGGGTTAACTTTTTCTCCCCCCCCCCACTTCTGAGTGGGGGGGGGGTTAAACCCCACTTCTCAGAATTTGGGGGGGGGGGGTTAACCCCCCCAACCCCCCCCCCCGTGCCCATGTATGGCTATGTGTAATACTGACTTTTGTAAATAGCTAATTAAAATAATTTTTTATTCAAAAACTGATACTTTCTCCAGCTTGATTTATATACTGACGGCATGTTTGTTAAAAGTCTTTAAAGGTAAACACAAGCCATTAGCTATGATCAAAAGCCATTCATTAGCTAAAAATCTTTCATAAAGTTCTGATACATAATTTGCGACAATACTGAACAATCTTTCAAGTTTTGGCGCATATACTACACAATCTTCTTTGTGTGGTAACTACAAGGCGCGAGCCGGGATTATAACTACTCTCTCTAACTACATAGCGCTCATAGGGGTTAACTGCCTATTGATTTCTTTCAGTTGCGTAGGTAACAGCACAGCCAGCGAGTTTTATTCCACATAATGCTTGCGAGCTCTCTGTTTGTCGAGATCGCGTTGCCTGCTGTGGTGGAATTGTTATCGGAAAATGTCCAAAATAAAATTTACCGGACTGGTAAAGTTCTAACATATTAGAAGAGAGTAAAATAAAATACGTTTCCTTAAATATATATGCCGTTTTATTTTAAGCGTTTTTAAAAGTTATTATTTAACAAAATAACTATAGAAATAACTTCGGATATTCTGCTTCGGATACCTGTTAAGTGTTAATAATTTAATTCTGACTGAAGGTCCGCTAAGCACGTTAGCTCGTGGTTTTCTTAACCTAAAATTTTGTGGTTTAATGCCTTTTTTTCACAGATTTTAAACTTGTTTTTATAAAAAATCTTCGTTATCTTGTAATATAAGTGCTGTTTAATTAAAACATGCTTTCTTAAGGCCAAACATACGAGAAATTTTTTTGACAATATTTTTTTAAGTCGGAAATCCAAAAACCTGTATCTAAATGAAATAAAATCTATATTAAAAATTTAAGTGCTGTTTAATTAGCATATGCTAACTAATAATACCGAACATACAAGAAATTTTTTTGACAATATTTTTTTAAGTCAGGAATCCAAAAAACTATCTAAATGAAATGAAATCTATATTAAAAATTTAAGTGCTGTTTAATTAGCATATGCTAACTAATAATACCGAACATACGAGAAATTGTTTTTGACAATATATTTTTAAGTCAGAAATCCAAAAACCTGTATCTAATGAAATGAAATCTATATTAAACATTTAAGTGCTGTTTCATTAGAATATGCTAACTAATAATACCGAACATACGAGAAATTTTTTTGACAATATTTTTTTAAGTCGGAAATCCAAAAACCTGTATCTAAATGAAATAAAATCTATATTAAAAATTTAAGTGCTGTTTAATTAGCATATGCTAACTAATAATACCGAACATACAAGAAATTTTTTTGACAATATTTTTTTAAGTCAGGAATCCAAAAAACTATCTAAATGAAATGAAATCTATATTAAAAATTTAAGTGCTGTTTAATTAGCATATGCTAACTAATAATACCGAACATACGAGAAATTGTTTTTGACAATATTTTTTTAAGTCAGTAATCCAAAAACCTGTATCTAATGAAATGAAATCTATATTAAAAATTTAAGTGCTGTTTAATTAGCATATGCTAACTAATATTACCGAACATACGAGAAATTTTTTTGACAATATTTTTTTAAGTCAGGAATCCAAAAACCTGTATCTAAATGAAATGAAATCTATACTAAAAATTTAAGTGCTGTCTAATTAGCATATGCTAACTAATAATGCCGAACATACGAGAAATTATTTTGACAATATTTTTTAAGTTAGAAATCCCAAAACCTTTATCTAAATGAAATGAAATAAATATTAAAAATTAAAAAAATAATTCTTTTGCAATTGTTATTTAATCAATCATTATAAAAACACAGACCTGTGCACGGTCTGGACTGGAAATGCCCACCCCCGTTTTATTGGAGGATTTGCCCCCCGTTTTATTGCCCCCCCCCCCGCCAAGAAATGAAAAAGTACCCTAAAATTATGACGCCATTTTTGATCTAAGATAACGCCATCATCGCAATTTTTTGCAGTTTTTAGCCTATTTTAATGTATTTTAAGCCATTTTAGACGTATTTTTACCTTATTTTCGCTTTTTTGTTCCTTTTTTCTCTTTTCCTTTCTTTTTTCTCTTTTTTTCTCCTTTTTTTCTCTTTTTTTTCTTTCCCCCTGCTTGCCTTGCCCCCCGTTTTATTGCTCCCCCGTTTCAAAAAAGTTGCCCCCCGTGCCCCCCCCGTTTTGGAATTGCCCCCCCCCCCGTTTAAACCCCGGGGGAGGGGGGCAGTGCACAGGTCTGAAAACATATTATCTTAACTTTCATTCAAAACCTATATTTAATATAATAAATTAAGTAACTGGATTAATGTTGAATAAAGTGTTTTTGCAAAAGTTTTTTATTTTTGTTATTCCGCGATATAAACATTTTCATACAAAAAGTGAATTTTTTTGATTTTCTTAATTTTTGCTTTGTGTTTAAACTGCATCAAATTTAGAACGAAGCACTATATAACCTTTAAATATCTTCTATTTAAGGCTCAAAGTTGTTAATTTTCATGTTTTGATATTTTCTTCAAAATCATTTTGCAATGCGTTTAACTAACTGCGCATTTTAAGATTCCATTTATTTCGGCCACCTTAAAATTTAGGTGAAAGAACCTGCAATTTTTCGCTGTTTTTAAATATCATCGTGCTACCGTATTTATAAAAAAATTTTTTAGCTCGTATGATTTTTTTGACGGATTTTTAAGCCAAAAATAAAAATTCAACAAAAAACACAGGTTTTTAAAACTTGTTTTTAAGGTTTTGACATAATTATTTAAAGTCTTGCTAATAACTATAAAAGTTTGCAAACGGGAAAAAATTAAGTTATATGTACCAAAAACAATACCTAAAGATAAATTTGCAACCTTTAAAAACTTTTATTGTTCGTTTTGGCAATAGTTACAGCCAGTTTTTTCTAGGTGGCCGAAGTTAATGGCTCGCGGCTTAATTTCGGCCACTATAAAAACAACACTTTAAACCTCCACTGATCTTTAAGTGTAACAGAAAGTTTAAAATTTTGCACTGGAATAACAAAAATAGCTATCGTTTGATTTTTAGACCAAGTTTTGGGTCAATTGGAAAAACCAGAAAAAACTTATCCCAAAAAAATAAAAAAAGGTTGCCGAAATTAAGTCAGTTACCCTAATTTACAAAAAATAGGCGGAGATTTGTAAAATGAAAATTTACAAACGTCTTTATAAAATAGGCCCCTGCTGTTATTTATTTTGGGCTTTTTGGTAACAAAGCTGCCTTGGTTGAATACGGTATGCGGTAATTTTTTACTTTTTATCCATTTTGCAAATTTAGTTTGAGAGATATGAATATAAAAAATGCTTAAGACAGTTAGTTATGCGATCAACATAAAACCCAAATAATATTTTCTTTCACATAAATCATGCTGCAAGCGAGATATGCTCTGTTGAAAATAATTTTTGTTCGTATACTACCCGGTTTTTGTTTATATTGTGTAACAGAGTCGCATAGCTGTCTTTTTTCCGAAAAAAAAAACGCGACAGGACTAAAAGGACCGTATTAAAACAAAACAAAAAAGTGGCGCGAGATACCCTGCAGGCTGCAGTTGAAAAACGTCTTTCGGCTTCTCTCGGTATAAAATGAGCGAATATTATTCGCAGCGAATAAAATTGGAAGAAGAACCGTTAGTGGAGAATAATGGCGTCCCGTTGGAAAAGCAGCAACATCCCGTTTGGCGTCACATGGCTAAAAACTGGAAGGAAAAGTGCAGTATCTGCCAGGTCGAATTGAGTTGCAAACGGGCTGAACCGGGCAGGCCGGGCTAGGCGGGGCGAATCTAATTGTTTTTACAAAAAAATATGTTTACCTAATTTACGTTTTTATTCACAGTGAAATGTAAAGGCATGAAACTGAACTTTACATTACTCCTTAATGTATAGTATTTTATTCAAAATATAGGACCGATCTATAAAACGAATCCTATAAAAAAATCGTTTCAGAGTTATTCATAAACTTTTTTCATAAGCGGAAACAATAAGCTATCTCGATCTCGAGGAAGCTAAACCAACTATTCAAAACGTGTTCTAGCAAATCAAAAAAGTATAGATAGTTAAAAGCCTAATTTTAAACAGAAAGAAGAACTGATACCTTTGTAAATTTAAAAATAATATAATTATGCAAAAGATCCTTGTTAATTGTGATGTAGTCAAAGTCAGGCCTAGATAATTATTTCCCATCTTATTATCTTAGACTTTACTTCAAAAATTAAATTCCACTGCTGACTGCTCCCATTAACCTTCAGGCTAGTGGTTCTCAGGAGCTCCGAGCTTCAAAGATCCGTGGTAGAGCTTCAGAGTTCCGTGCTATTTTTGTACTAATTTCATAAATATTTAAAGAGTAATGCTGTAGATTATTTTAACAAAAATAATTAAATGACCGGAGCTCTGAAAAATGGTATTTAAGGTTGTAAAACATCACTGATATGGACTATGTTCGATAAGTGCCAGGATCATAGGTGAGAAAGGGGGGGGGGCAGGGTGGGGTCCACTCTTCCTAGCCTCGAAATTTTGGGCCCCCCCTTAGACGAAAATCTAGGGGGGGGGGCCCTCCCCCAAAATTTCCGAATTTTTTACCCCTGACCCCCCTCTAGATTTTGAAATCTGACCCCCCCCCCCTCCCCTCTCGGGAAAATTTTAGGTACCTTTTTTATACTAAATTTTTGTCCAAAAACGTGAATTTTCATCACATATTCATGCTTTTACACCCTTTTTATACATGAATATGGCTTTTTATTCAATAAAATGTAGTATTATCCTATAAAAAGAACAATTATTAAAGTTATTATGGTTTAAAACTGTTTTGCTTTGGACACCGGACCCCACCTGACCCCCCTCTAGATTTCAAAATTTCGCACCCAGGGTCGACCCCCCTTAAAAGCTAGGGGGGTCCGGACCCCCCTGGGACCCCCTCCTAGAATTCAAAATTCGATTTACCTTGGGTAACCACCCCCCTAGCTTCCCCGACCGTGCTCACCTATGGCCAGGACTATCACTTAGGAAAGCCGGTCCGGTCTCTTGACCACGGTCTTAAAGCTCCGACCCGGTCTAGCGAACCACCAGGCCGGGGCCCTAAAATTCAGGTCCGATTGCAACTCCGCGCGCCAGGTTCGGAACTCGGACGGGGCCGTGTGCGGTCGCTTGATCCGCGGCGGGAATGTGGCGACCAATTGTAATGCGAAGAGTGCTTGTCCGGCGTTATAAAGCGGCGCGGGACTCCGCGACGGGAAATAACCGCTTAGTGGCGGCAATTTAGGACGGGAAATAATCCCCTGGAAAAGTTTTTTCGCCGTTTAAGAAAGATTCGATTGTTGTAAAAATTCCCGTTAGGTTGATGTTTCAAAATTACGACGCCTTTTTATTGCGAATTGTAAATTCAGCAAGTGATAGTGCGACGTAAGACGTCAGTTGAGGAAGTTTTAGGATTGCAAATATCAGATTTAAGTCCTGTATTGCCAACTTTTATGTCCCAAGGCTACTAAAAATAGCCAATAGTTTGGCTTTTGTCAGAAGCTCGCTATATTCAGCCTTAAATTTCCAGAAGTTTGAATGACTCTCTCAAAATTTTACGAGAAATTAAACTTTGGAAAAATATAAATTTTAAGAGAAATGTCAGTCTTTTTTAAGCGAAATTTCAGTAGAATTTTTTTTGCTTTTATTGTGGTCGTGACTCGTGAGCCTTATAGATTCGCGATTTATTTACTATCGGCATAAATTCAAAGACTCTTTTATACTGATGTTTAATTAATCACGGACTCTTTATCTCTATAGTAACCAATATAATCGTTTTTGAAGATAATACTATATAAGAAATTGGTTAGATCCCAAGTTTTTTAAAAATTTTTTTTAAGATTTTTTATTTTTTTTATTTTTTTATTTTATTTTTTTAATATTTTTTTTTTTATTTTATTTTTTATTTTTTTGTTTAGAACAAAAAATTGTACAACAAAAATAGACAAACATAGGTCAGATGAATTTGATCGAAATAACTCACATTATATCCAAATCTAAAAGTTTATAAGTTATTCAAAAAAGCTACTAAATCTAGTGGCGATTTTTTGCAGTTTTAAGTTAATATTCACCAGATATAAGCGATAAAAAAAGTTTTTCTCATTTAATAAAATAAATCTTTATTTTGTTTCAGGCTGGCTAAACTTTACGTAAATTAAATAAACCGTTTTGTAATGCACTTGTCTACATTACTTGCATAAAATGATTAAAAAATATGCATGACTTAGGATATTGATGTTGCTACTTTCAAATATTATGCTGCTCCAGAGCTTCGAACTTAGAGCTCGGGAAAATATCACTATAGTGCATTGATTTGATATCGCAATCACGTTCATTTGTGTTTAACTTATTATATAGAGATACAAATCGTCGTTGCTACGACAGAATGAGTCAGAATTGTCGTAAATTAAACCAATTGTGACTCTTTTTATTTCTTAAAACAAATAATATAAACGTTATGAGCGGAGTTGCGTTAATTTTAAATTGATTACGGCTTATTCTGCCGTAATAACCAGTAAATGTAAAACGTTGGACAAGTACGGTATGAATCATTTAAAATCTCATCACTATCCACTTTACCACCAAATATACCTGGAGGTGGTTCGATGGCGAGAAGCTAAAGAACTTCAGAAACAACCTTGGGCCCAAGTTGTCACGATTAACTCGGAAAAACACAAAGCAGAGTCAGTTTTCGACAATTGATGATTTTCACAAACTCAACGTTTTATATTTAATAAATAAATAGCGGGGTACATCAGCAAGGTTTTGACAAACTTGCTTTTTTAAAAAATTATACTTTCAAAGTGCCTCTCTAATTATCATTTTGTAAAGCAGGATGGGCCATTATCTTCGCGGGATCGATAAACTTCACGTATGAAATAGTTTCCATACGGTATCATTTAATTTGCAGAAACATGGGCCGCGCAAGCTGATTGGTCGTTCAGTATGACAAATAGTACGTCAGTTAAATATTTTCTGCGCGGTTTTCTAACCAAAGAATTAAGGGGAATAATCTACTGTTGCAAACGCATTTTCCAAACACGTCAATTATTCTGTGTTTTTTTATCAACTAAAACGATTTTTAAATGGTTTTATCGCTTTGTAAGTCAAAAAGCCTTTTGATGCAGTGGTAGGTGTTATATTAGCAGGAATGTGGTCACAAATAGGCTTTGTTATATAATATTTTTTTATTAGAGTATTTAATTTTTTTGTTTTTTATTTAATAGGAATTTTTTACATTAATAAAAATATACAAAAAAAAAAGTTTGATGGAGGACTAGAGCGCCGCACGAGGAATCGAACACCAACCTATTCAATGTCCATTTATGTGGCAGTCCGGTGTGTAAGCCACTGCGCATATGAATTTGTTATCGATCATACAACGCTTTACAACACAACCATTTAGTTATGAGCATAGGTGGGTAGCCTCCCGGATTTTTTTTTAGGGAGGGGGTGTCCCAAAATTTTTTTGAGGTATACCTCAAATACCCCATTTTTAGCGTTTTTAGTACTGGGACCCCCCAAAATTTTTTTGCAGGGAGGGTGTCCGGAGTACTCCCCGTGTGTCGGCTATAATCGGAATTTTTGAGAGAAGATTACCCCCCCAACCCCCCCCTGCCCACCTATGGTTATGAATCAGTAATGTAGAAAAGGGTTAACACGCTCCACGTCAAAGAGAGACATCGATTTTAAAAGAAAATTAGCCGTATTATGTATATTTGTGAAAATCATCTATTTAATTCAGTCATAAAACAACAGAAAAGATACGTTTGTTAAACTTTACCACTTCCGTTGTGACCGCATTTGTTTAAATAAACCAAAATAATAATAATCTATGTTCCATACAACAACATTCATTTAAAATTGAAGCTTTTGCTTTTTATCCCAAAAATAAAGCTAGACAGATATTAAAGTTTAAATAACACAAATTTAAACCTATCGTAAAACTTTAGGAGCAATACTGCGATTTTAAAATTTTGGAAAATATCATCGCGCAGACTTTTGATTTATTTGCGTTACTACATAAAGTGAAAGTTTTATACGCATTAAAGAATAGTTATTTTTTTAACACAAATCCGTATATTGTTGATTTATTTTAAAATTATTACACTTAATGTGGTGCATTTTTGTGGAAAGAAACACAGCGAATATTATCAACAAATTACAGAGTATAGACGTTTATGCGATTCTAAGCTCAGAAAAAACTTTTACTGAACTTTAGTACTTCACCATATTTTAACAACAATTTGCTGAACAGTTAAGAAAATAATGCCACATATTTTATAAGAAAAAAATTTAAACAAAAACTTTTTTCAAACTTGTTAAAGATGAATGTAAAAATGCAGTTAAAATAACGTAGAACATCACAGACCTGTGCACGGTCTGGAAATGCCCCCCCCTTTATTGGAGGATTCGCCCCCTCCCCCCGCCAAAAAATGAAAAAGTACCCTAAAATTATGACGCCATCGGGGATTTTTTGCAGTTTTTGGCCTATTTCAATGTATTTTAAGCCATTTTGGATCTATTTTTACCTTCTTTTGGATTTTTTTGTCCCTTTTTTTTCTCTTTTTTTTCTTGCTCCCCTGCTTGCCCCCCCGTTTAATTGCCTCCGTTTCAAAAAAGTTGCCCCCCGTGCCCCCCCCGTTTTGAAATTGCCCCCCCAATAAAACCCCGGATGGGGGGCAGTGCATAGGTCGAAACATCATTAGGTTACCCGATTAAAGTAAAATACAGAGATCCGGAACTCTCCTGCTTAAATTGATGGCCGGAGCTTTGGAACATAAGATTGGGGAAGGGACCAGGAACATTATTTCATTTTATGCTTTCAGTTTTGCCTATTAGGTACATAACAATGTCAGTGTAAGGTATATGTACGTTCTTAGTTTCAACAAATAAAACGAAATGAATGAAAAAATCGTTGCAACTACATCGAAATAAGTCACAGTGATTATAAAGTTTGTGGACTGAGACTCATTGTGTAGTTATTAGGGTCCCGTTTATAAACTTTAAAATAAGTCACAGTTGTACTAATTTTATACGAATTGCGGCTCGTTATGTCGTATTAACTGTGTCAAATTGATAATTTCAGGACGCACAGCCACCCGAAGGAAACCAAGAGACAACCGGTTCGGACTGTGACTCATTGTGTAGTTAATAAGGCGCCGTTTTTAATCCAAAAAAAGTCACAGTCGAGTGTATTTTTTTCAAATTGCGGCTCTTTCTACCGTAATAAGTATGACGAAATTAAAAATTTCAGGATGCACAGTCACCCGCAGGAAACCGAGAGGCTCAACCGTATCAGTCAGGGTGCCATCGAAGTCAGCGTTCAGGAATCCGTGCAGGAAATACACGGGAGGGCAACTCAGCAGGCCGGCCAGGCCCACCGGTCCGCCGCCCCCACGCCCACGGCCAGCGATGAGGACGGACGTCTGTCCAACCCGGAAATCCATTCCAACGATGGGGATTCCATAGCCGGGGATTTGACAGAGGATTATTTCGCGAAGCATCTGCTCCCGCTAAGTACGCGTATAGTTTTTTTAAACTTCACTCATGCTCCTATGTAACTTCACTCAAACTCATAAGGTACGCAAAGGCAGCACTCTGGATTTGGTGGGGTATACGAAAAAATTTCGGAAGGGGTATCCTCCAAATGCCCCCATTTTTAGCGTTTTTAAAGCTGACGCACCCAAATTTTAAAGGCCGAGGGTGTGAGAGAATTTTCGAAATATTTTTTACGTAGGAGGTGTAACACCCTTCCCCTACTCACTTCTACGTTCAATTTTCTCTGGGCGATCTTCAAGGACACACACCA
>JASAMX010023380.1:0-32762 GCA_030248175.1 Microlaimidae sp. YZB2_3 | reverse complement strand
ACGTATTGATTTTAAGCGTAAATGATCGATTGATTCGCGAGAGCGCCTATTCCAAACCTGATTGCTTAATTCTTTTTAAACCTAAATCGTAGAGAAACGGATAAAACATCAAACCCTTAATTTATCGTACTGAATCTTCGTTACTTTTTTAGTTTTTGTCCTCAAACAATTGCTTTTAACACTCAATCATTTTCTTTTAAATTTTCTCTTTGAATATTTGTCAAAGACAGACGAATAAAGATCCCGTCAAATTTTTGATGACCCTTTAACTGACCGCCCGCTCTGACCATCATATTTCGAATACGGTTTGAAGCAAATCGAATCTTCAAAAGTCTGGAGGGATACTCCTTGGACTTTCTACCAATTTGAAAGTGCTCGGCCACCGAAACCGTTTCGCCCTCCATGTTTAGCGCATCAACCAGCTCCAGTATGTTCTGCTTTTCTGCGGCTGGACTTTCCAATTCGGGAAAACCAGAGACTACCGCAAGTGTAGAGTCCTCTCGATTGCTCCATTTCCTCGATGTTGGTTTTTATCAGAGGAATGAGGCGCGAAAACACGGCTTCACAAATATCCGATATAAACTCTTTATTTAGCTGTTGACCAGATTCAAGGGCCACAACCCTGGCAGTAAGATCTTTTTTTTTGGTCTCGAGAATTCTTTTTGAATTTTCCAGGGTTTCTAATTGTTTTCGGAGTAGATTATTATCCTCTATCACTTTTTCAAGCTTCTTTTTTTAACCATTTTTTGATAAAGAGTACGGTAGAAATAAAAAAGAAGTTCCAAATGTAGAGGGGACCTGAGTCTCTTTTCAAAATGCAGAAGAAAGTAGGATTGCTGTTTCAGCAAAAATGGTCAAATATGGCGAAGAAATTGCAAAATTATATACAAAAAACCAAATAAATAAAAAAATACCGGTACAGAACAGAAGTTAAAGTTGAAATATAGAATTTTAGGGTTTTAGAATTTCAAAAATACCACTAAATTGACAAAATAAATAAAAAAGTCGAAGTAAAGTTACAAAAATTTTGCGTTTAAATTAACCACACAGCCTGCTACGTAACCTTTTATATTATGTTATAAAGTGGTGTGCGATATATTTATTATAAGTGTGTTTGTAGATATATTTGTTTGTTTGTTTGTTTGTTGTTAAAAGAGAGTTTTAGTTATAAAAATTTTTTTGTATTAAAATACTGGTGAAAGAAACTAATATTGTAAGTGTGTAACTTTAAATTCTATTTAAAATTTTGTTAACTATAATAATTATATGCATAATTAATGGAAACTTAGAACTATACGGTAACTGAATAAAATGTTTATTTGAGATATATATCTTGTAATATATTTATAAATTTAAGAGTTTAATTAAACTAGAAATTAATTTAAGAGTTAGGTGTTTGGTATTTGTACAGTGATATAAATTTATAAATTGTTTTGTAAAATATGCAAACTGGTTTTAGAGAGTAGTAAAATAAATAATGTATACTATATACTTTTATAAATACGTCTATATAAATACTTTTTATAGAATGCTATATCTAGCGCAGGAGAATTAAAATCGTAAATTACTTCCTAAAATTAATTAAATAGTTGTAGAGAGTTTCCAATATTTATTAAATATAAGTTAAAATTTGTATGCACAAAATTTTGTTTAACTTTTATTTAACATACCAATTGCGTAGTAAAAGTAAGTAAACAAAATAGACACATGATAACTTGCTACACAATTTTGGTTAATTGTTATTAATGCAAATTATATTCTATTTAAAAAGCAACAGGTAGAAAATCATGTTTTATAAAATTGAGAATGTAAATTTTAAGATTTAATAAAAAAAGTTTTATAATAATATTGAGAAAAAATACTTATAATAACTGAGCAAGTTATGATTTTAGTCTATTTTTTCGCTTAATCTTTTATAGACTAAGGACATGTTATTGGGAAGCGCAACTCATCAGCAAGATTCTGCCCAATAAGCTTTACTATAAAACAACATAAAGGTAGGTTTTTAGTAATATACTATGTAATAAGAGTTATTATTCTTACAGACAAACAAGACATGGTAATAAGATGTATAAATATGTTCCAATAACCTGTTGTGTGACATCCTGCATTTGGTTTTCCTGGGTTCCTTCTATTTTTTCTGAATTATTTTCTATAGCGGGTGCTGAAGTTATAGGATATTAGATCAAATTAGTTTATAGTTAAGATACTTGACTAATTGGAAACATATGTGGAGACCTTAACTCTAAACTTACAAAGACACTAATTGAACATTACTTTATATTGCTATATATTGGTTGATTTGTATAATAAACTTGCTGTTACATCTTAATTAAAATTAAATAGTGACCATAATTATTATTAGAAAAGGTATTTAAGGAAAATTTATTTAAGGAAAAAAGATAAAGTGTGGAGATATATTAATGTGTTACTATATCTAATATGTGTAATTATTTATATGTAATAAACATAACTTTAGAAAATATAAAAAATTATTAATAGTAATAAAAAATATTTCAGTTCCAGGACCCAAAAGTTCCATATATTTTTATGTAAATGTATTATTATTTATAGAATATATTGTATGAAACCTATACCTTGGTAATTAAAACATAATATAAAATTTTTACTAAATATGCTTCAGTTCCTGTATAAATGTTAATTATATTATTATTAAGATTATAATTTGCATATGCCGTTCTATCAAAATTTATTTAGCATAATAGAATATTATACCTAAATGACATTATACCAGTCATAACTTTAAAATTTAATACATCCAAACTTCTAAAAATATTATTAGTAAAATTATATAATCGTGCCAGGACTATATATTTGAATACAACAAATAAATTAACCAAGTTTGTAAATATTCTAAGGTAAATGGGTTATTATTTAAAAAATATATTGTATAAAACTTATAAACATAGTACACGAAAATCAATATAAGATTTTTTACTAAATATAATATAACCAAAAATATATAATATACCGAAAAATGTGCAACTCCTATATAAAAAAGTGCGGAAACGTAGGCCATTATAATGAGCCTCTCCATTTAAATGACACTCTCCACTATAATGGCATAGTAGCACGGAATAATGCAGTTGGTTTAATACTGTCCAACACGGAAAAACTTGTGCGGCCCAGACAGTATTACACTTGTGAGTATATATGAAGTGAAATTAAGTCAATAAATGGCTATTATAATAGCTTCCTCTCCATTTTAACTCGCCGAATTAAAATGGCTACTATGCCATTATAGTGGAGAGTGTCATTTAAACGGAGAGGCTCATTATAATGGCCTACGTTTCCGCACTTTTTTATATAGGAGTTGCACATTTTTCGGTATATTATATATTTTTGATATAACTTTATATTTGTTAATTATATTACTATTAAAATTAAATTTTGCATATGCTGTTAATCAAAGTTTATTTAGTTTAATAACATTTTATATCTAAATTATATTATCCCTGTCGCAGTTATTTGTTATATTGGTGTACTTTATATACTGGGTTTTTAGGATTATAATTGTCAATTAAATATTATATTTTAAGTTAGATTTTTAAAGAAATTTGCATATGGTATTTTGTTTTTTTAGATTTTTATAGCTCAAATATAGTACCACTTAAAAATTATATTTTTTAAAAAAGCATAAAAATAACCGTTTAGTAGGATTAATTGTTACCTATGCCAAAACATGTTTGTTCAATTTAAACTGGTTAGATGTTTTGAACACTAGTTAAAAAAGAATTTTCACTAAAATGTACAAGAAAAATGCAATTAAATACGCAAGTTTTATATGGATATTTATTTTAAACAGAATGGATAAAATAGAAATAAATTTTGAAAAATAGGTTAATTTTGAGTTAGGTTTTAATTTTATATACAAATATTATAAAGGATTAAACTATACAGGGGGACTTTTACCATACAATGAGGCTAAAGTTATTTTGTGTTTCCAAACCAAATCAAAAATATGAAAATACTGGGCCAGAACTATTGATTGGTTACATATAAAATAGAAATATATATTATGACCTTACTAATAAATTGAATTGAAAACCTTTATTTTAGGCGATTAATTTAGATTAGAAATAAATACAATTTGATTTAGGAAATTATTATTAACTAAATAATGTAGCATACTTAGCCTAATTAAAGAAAAAATTAGCCTTAGGTATTGTTCTTAGTACATATAACTTAATTTTTCCCGTTTGCAAACTTTAATAGTTATTAGCAAGACTTTAAATAATTCTGTCAAAACCTTAAAAAAACAAGTTTTAATAACATGTATTTTTTGTTGAATTTTTTCTGGGTTAAAAAAAACACGTCAAAAAAGACAAATCAGCAAAACAAATTTAAAAATACGGTAGTACGATGATATTTAAAAATGGCAAAAAACAGCAGGTTCTTTCACCTAAATTTTAAGGTGGCCGAAATTAATGTAATCTTAAGATGCGCAGTTAGTTAAACGCATTGCAAATTGATTTTGAAGAAAATATCAAAACAGGAAAATTAACACATTTGAGCCTTAAAGAGAAGTTATTTTAAGGTTATATAGTATTTTGTTCTAAATTTAATGCAGTTTAAACACAAAGCAAAACTTAAGAAAATCACAAAAAAATCACTTTTTGTATGAAAATGTTGATAAGGTAGAATAACACAAATATAAAACTTTTGCAAAACACTTTATTCAACATTCAGCCAGTTACTTTTGTGCTAGTTCTTTTGTGCTTTAAAAATAAGCCAATTTTCTAACACTCTAACTTGGTGGCCAAAATTAAAGCCTGTCCGAAATTAAGTCAGATACCCTACGAATTGAAATAATAAATATGGTTATTTATTTAAAAATGAACGGCAATATCCAGACGACTGTACCCTAACGTACCCTAACGTAAAATACTTATCTAATTTTGTAAAGTAAACACAAATATTTAATACTAATATTACTTTAATGTATATAATAAATTTGCATATGTATATGCCTTAAACACAAACAGAGAAGGATTAAATTTTTGGATTATAAGCTAATATTAAGCAGATTAATAAAACTAAACTCAACGGCACTATAGAAGCGACAGAGCGGTCCCGACAGCCGCCCGCCGCGCAGAATAAGTAATAAATGAAAAATATAAAAAGAAAAAACAATAACGGAAGTGCCCATGGTATTTTAAATTAATTTAATTACGCGGTTTGTAGTGGTAAAAAAATACAGCGAGAATAAACATTAAATGTTTTAAAATTCGTTTTAATTTAAACGTAGTGAACTGAGTCAGTTTATTTTTAATCTACATAAGATAGGCCGAAATCTTGTACAAAATCTTCAATATTTATTCGATATGAATATATTAATATAAAAACATAGATAAAAAACATATTATGACAGAAAGTAATTTTTTCATGATTTTTTAATATCTTTCTGCACAATCAAAAACCTTTTCAGATATAAATTGGTGTAGTTTTATTTTTATTTTTTTATTTTAACCATTTCAAATATTTGGAAGTGGATTTGAAATGAACTTCTGGCATTAATTAAACAACATTCAGTGTTTAAGTAATGTCACTCCCTGGTGGCATTCGAGTTTAGCATCCCACAAAGCTAAACTAGCGTTACTTAATATTAAGCAGGTTTTGCACATTGAGAACATTTATATCAAAAATGTTGAGAATAGTACAAGGAGAAGTCATATTAACAGTGAAATTGAATTAATAATGATTTGATGGTATATTTAGCAGGTTAATAAAGTAGCTTCGCCTTAAATATAGTGTACTTTATTTAAAAGTAAGCAGGTTATATAGTTTGCAAACAGTTAGATAAAAAGTTTACAAAACTAATACAAAGGGTTTCATTGTTGGTATTTGAAATTGGATGTTTAATAACACAAGGTGAGACACACCAGAAGAACTAAAATGTAATATAAAATTTTCACCAATATTTAAGCTATATATTAAGAAGGTTAATATAATTAGCTTTTACCTAAGGTAGAAATTGTTTGGATAGTTAGTAAGTGGGTTATAGAACAAGAACTAGGGTTAAACCTTAAAAGTGTTTATTATTTTATGTTTTCATTAGCAAATTAATTGGCGTCTTTAATGTTACATATCGAATTTAGTTAATGCTGCTCTATAATTTTTAAGAAATCTAAGAAAAGTATTTTTGATTTCAAAAAAAAAATTTAGTAGTCATATTCTGATAAACCTTAATAATTGACCATAATATATATCTGATTCTTTTTCCGTTCGGTCTTTCTTCTTTTTCTTCTTCTTCTTCTTCTTGTTCTTGTTCTTGTTCTTGTTCTTGTTCTTGTTCTTCTTCTTCTTCTTCTTCTTCTTCTTCTTCTTCTTCTTCTTCTTCTTCTTCTTCTTCTTCTTCTTCTTGTTCTTGTTCTTCTTCTTCTTCTTCTTCTTCTTCTTCTTCTTCTTTTCTTCTTTTTCTTCTTCTTCTTCTTCTTTTCTTCTTCTTCTTTGTTTTCTTCTTCTTTTTATTATTATTATTATTATTATTATTATTATTATTATTTCAACGCTTAATCCTTAAAAGCGATATTCCTCATTCGTTACTTGGTCAAAAATAAATATGGGCTCATTTGAAAGAAGAAAGAATTACGCAACTTTCTTAGGAATCGCTTTTTTCATTTAGGTTTTTGTTATCAATTTTCTGATTAAAATAAAAAATTGAAAAAAATTCACCAAAGGCCAAATTCACCATAAACGTTACAAAATAACCATAGAGTGATGTCATTACACCATAAATATAATTCGTTTGCAATATTTACTTTAAATTTTGATGCTTAAAACACAAATAAAAATTATAGAGATAAAATTTAGCTTGATTTCAGAGTTTTGCTTAAGCATAGGACAAATTATGTCATTTTTAATGCTTTCATGATTAAAACTAAATTTTTTAAACAAATTTTATTTTGCAAACGCATTTCTGATTTTTATGGTGAATTAGCACTACGTTATGGTAAGTTTTTTCATTAGGATTTAACACTACTTTTATGGCGATTTTGCATGTCACCCGCCAGCCTGCTCCTAGCCTCCAAATTTTAGGCGCCAATACAGAAATCTAGGAGTAAGTGTTTCCAGGTTGGGGTTTTTCTTTCTAACTTTAGGGTTTTTTCCTGATTGATTGAGTTTTTTGGGTTTTTTTTTCTGGGGTTGGGTTTTTTTGGCCTATAAAAGTATGTTTTTAATTTCAAAATATATATTACTTATAAATAATAGCTTTTTGTACCACAAAAGATCTGATTTAATAAAGTAGTTAAAGGTAACAATAAGTTTTTTTTAATAATCAATTAATTTTTAATATATTTTACAATTAACCAAGAAAAAAGTAATAATACAATATGGCAGCGGCATATATTTGAGAAAGTTAAAATTGTAAAATTAATAACAAAATAGCAAAAAAATATTTCAAAATATAATTTATTTCAAAGCCTAGTGGATGTTGTTTGGAAAAAAACGTGTTATCTTTCTGTGACATTTCTAATTAAGTGAGTAAGTAAATAAGTAACTAAGTAAGTAACTTCCTATACTTTCTTTGATTTTGAATAACTTGGCCGAATCAACTCTATATAAGTTGAAATTTGGAACATATATACATGTTACTCTTCGTTGTCAGTTGACAAGGTAGAATCGATTGATAATCACGTTTTTGTGATCTAAAAAATTGTGCGATCAATCATGATGTGTATGCTAATTTTATTTAAAACAATTATAATTCGTCCGAATAAATTCTATATGATTTGAAATTCAAAACATTGACACAACTGACAATGGAGAACCATTGATAATACAATTTTTTGATCTGACAAATTGGGCGGTCAATCATGACATATATGCAAATTTTGTTTAATTTGCATGCAAATTAACTATAACGGTGTCCCGTCAACTGGCTCCCAACAAATTCGCGCCAGTAAAACTGGCCCCCAGTCAATTCGCCCCCAGTCAATTGGCACCCTGAGAAATTGGTCCCCTAGCAAAAAGGCGTCAATCGGTCCCTGAAAAATTGGCCCCTGACAAATTGGTCCCTGACAAATCAGCCCTCGTCAATTGGCCCCCAACAAATTGGTCCCCGTCAATTGGCCCCCGACAAATTGGCCCCTGACAAATTGGCCCCCATCAATTGGCCCCCGACAAATAAATAAAACAAAGCAATTGTCGATTGGTTCAAGTGAAGTATTTTGTGAGGTTCCGTACTATTATTATTTTAACTTTAAAATCACCGGGGAAGGAAACAATTACTATAAGGTTATCCAAGATAACTTTTTTATTATTTTATATCACTTTAACTGTGTATTATATGTAATTATTATCAAGAATATAAAACAGAGTGAATAATATGAAGATCAGTGTTTAGTGCTGTATCTTTAAAGCCACAAAAAATACAACTAAAGTCTTTGGCGTGTCGTTAATTTCAATGCAAAAAAAGCGAATTTAACAATGAATGCGATTTCTATTCTTTTTCGATTATCTTTTTTAAACATTTATATTTTGGACTTTTTACATTTAAAGTAAAGACACGCGAAAGATTTTTACTCTTCTTGTCTGTGGCCTTAATTCCCCTTTGCCGCTTTTTCTTTTAAATAAATGTATTTTGCGTTGTACTTGCGTTGATTTTGCGTTGATTTTTACTTTCTTTTTTTTTGCCTTGAAGCCTTTAACCCCCCGCCGATTTTATTTCTAAATAAATAAATTTTGCGTTGTATGTTGTTTTCGTGTTGCTTCCTTTCTTGTACAAAAGTTTAAATAAAACAGAAAATAATCAAGCTATACTAATACTATAGTGTTGTTTTTGGCGCGTGCCAAACGCGCCTGACGGCATACTTATACAGTGAGTTGGCGCGCCGTACATCTATCGCCCCACTCCTAACGATTAAGAGTTAAACTAAAACATACGAAAGTATACAACACCAAAAAGTACACAAGTATGCCCAAAATTTGCCAGGACCTTCATTATTGCTATTTTCTTAGTGCCTCTACCTTAGGCTAAAATGTGATGGCCCGTTAATGTTAACCATTATCTTTTTTTTTGTCGGACTGGCGTTTAATTAAGTATTAGTCAGCAATTAAGCAGCATTAGTCATCTTTTAATTCTCAAAAAATGTCTATTAAATACGAAAGCAAGAAAAACAAAGAGCTGGGATTAAATTCCGTGATAGCCAAATTCGCGCGATCTTTAATTGGTTAACATAAGAAATACCAATTAGCAATCGCACAACAAAAAGTAAAACAATGTTTAAGTGAGCGTGGCTTATTTACAAATCAATTTGTAAATAATCCACGCCCACTAAAACAGTTTTTATTATGGTGTGCGGTCGCTAATTGGTATTTCTTATGTTAGCCAATTACAAATCGCGCAAAATTGGCTATCACGGACCATAGACAGACTTTAGTTAATTTAATACTGATACGTTTTACTGGTCTTCCTTCCATATGAGGTGCATGAAAACATTATTTGTCAGGGGTCAATTGACGGGGGCCAATTTTTCGGGGGCCAATTGACGGGGGCCATTTTGTTGGGGGCCACTTTGTTGGGGGGACAACTGACGAGGGCCAAATTGTCAGGGACCAAAATGTTGGGGGCCAATTTGTTGGGGACCAATTTGTCAGGGGCCAATTGACCGGGGACCAATTTGTCAGGGGCCAATTGACAGGGGCCAATTTGTCAGGGGGCCATTTCGTCTGGGTGCCAGTTGACTGGGGACGAATTGACTGGGGGCCAGTTTTACAGGGGCGAATTTGTTGGGGGCCAGTTGACGTGGAACCATTATAAATTGGCTGAATAAAATCTATATGACTTTAAATTCAGATCATAGATATAACTGACAACAGAGAATCGATTGATAATCACGATTTTGTGATCTGACAAATTGTGCCGTTGATCATAATGTGTATGCAAATTTTATTTAAAACATTTATAACTCCGCCGAATAAATTCTATATGACTTGAAATTTGGAACAAAGATACAACTGACAACGGGAAAATTGATTGATAATCACAATTTTGTGAACTGAAAAATTGAGCGATCGATCATGAAGTATATGCAAGATTTATTTAAAACGATTATAACTCCATTGAATAAAATCTATATGACTTGAAATTTGAAACATAGTTACAACTGACAATGAAAATATCGATTGATAATCACGATTATGTGATTTGACAAATCGTGGGGTTAATTATGACATATATGCAAATTTTATTTTAAATAATTATAACTCTGTAAAATAAAATCTATATGACTTGATATTTAGAACATGATACAAGTTTCAACGGAGTATCGATTGATAATTACGGTTTTGTGATCTGACAAATTGTCCAGTTGATCATGAGTTATATGGAATTTTTACTTAAAACAATTATAGCTCAGCCAAATAAAATATACCAGACTTAAAATTTGGAAACTTTTGTTCTGAAAATTTTTTGAACACTTCCTTACAAAACAACTTAAAACAGTTTGTAAGTAAAGCCACTCGAGATAAAAATTGCCAGCACTTAGTTTTTTGCTCCTTGCCCAAAATTGTTTGTTCTATCTCAGTCACTGAACCTTTTACACAATCGTGTGACCATAACGCCATTGACTTTTGTTTACATTTTTTAAAAACCAGTGCAAAAATCAAAGCTAAACATCTAAATTTAAAAAAAAACAAACCAGAAAGCAATGATTGACCACTTGTCCAAAGTAAATTGGCTTGAAATAAAAAACATTTGCACAAATGCTAATGGGTCATATGACGTACAAAAGTTTTCCAACGCTATATCTGAAGAAATGACTATGTGTATTAAACTGTATGTACCAAAAATCAATGTCAGATCGCAAAAATCTTTACTTCCGGCAAAGTTGCTTAGGCTCAAGGCTAAAAAGCGTAAAGTTTACAAAGCAGCAAAATGTAACCCCGTGCTTAAAAACGACTATAAAGCTTTAGCAAAGGAATATGAAAATGAACTCAAAAAGTATTTAATTGATAAAGAAAAAAGCATTGTAGACTCTGGTAATTTATCTTGCTTCTATCTATATGTTAACTCAAAAACTAAGTCACGAGATATTGTACCACCTGGAAAAAGTTGATTGCAAAAAGTTGTACTTTTGCAACTAAAGACGCTGAAAAGGCTTCTATGTTAAGTAATTTTTTCAACTCTGTATTCATCCAAGATGACGGTAAAAAACCAGCTTTTCCCCGAAAAGTTGGCGAAAATAGTGGACTAAATACAGTTGTTTTTTCATACAAAAAAGTACAAAATGCTATAAATAAGCTTTCAAATAAAAACTCTCGTTCACCAGATGGATTTCCAGCTATATTTTTAAAGTAAATTGGTTCGGAAATCAGTATTCAATTGGCTATGTTATTTGAGATGAGTATGATATCAGGTGTTCTTCCTGAACTCTGGCTAACAGCTATTATAGTCCCAATTTACAAAAAAAGTATAGCATCCTACTGTAAAAATTACAGAACGATTTCATTAACATGTGTTTTGTGTAAAATAAAAAAACGGATAATAGTTGATAATATGCTGATCTACTTAAGAACTACTTAAGAATCTACTTATGCTGATCTACTTGGGTTGTCCACCCATTGTCCAGCGATTTTTATTATTTTCACTGTTTTCCTGACTAAATTTTGCGTTTTGTTCATTTTGATTTTGCTGGACGTACGCTTGATCGTTTTGCGTGTAACACGTGTTTTGATTTTTATCAGTTTTTAGCGCCGACGGAGATTCTTTGGAAGTGTTTGACCGGCACAAACATTTTCATGTGCATTTTTTTAAACTTTATCCTCAGCTAGAACAGCTAAATTTACAGCCTCTTTAAAACTTTTTGGACGGTCTCGTAAGCTGAATTGTGTACTTATAGACTCTTTGAGACCATGTAAAAAGAAATGTAATAATGAATCTTCCCTTTGTGCATTGTTATATTTTGGCTCAGGGTATACCACATTTACTATATTTGTCAACTCACCCGCGTATTTAACTACTGATTCATTCAAAAGTTGTTGTCTACCAAATAAAGCATCACAGCTCGACCCAGTCATTTTTTCTAACTCTTCCATTATCGCTTTAGTCAAGGCACTGTAATCATTTTTACATTCCTCACTAAGGCTTTCGTAAATGTAGTATGCTATTCTGTCTAAATACGCGGGTAGTTGTGCATATCGCTCATTAGGTGGTATACCACTGTGCGCTCACATCCTATCAAAATCCCTTAGCCAGATAGCAAAATTTTTGGAACCCGATCCGCCTTCAAAAGTTGGCACCGAAAGAGGGTTCTTTAAATTTGAAACTCGAAAAGCTGGCTTGGGAACAAAATTTTGCATAGTTTTACTCGTTTTATGGTCAATTGACACCGGTTGCGCTCCAGTGATTGTTTCATTTCCGTTTACTCCAAATTCAATCAGTGGCTGCGCTTCTGGCTCAATTGACTTATTTGCTATTTCCAAAGCTTGCTCAGCAAGTTTACGATTTTTTTCTCGTATAGTTTCCATTAAATGAGTTATAACTTGGTCACGTTTGTCTTCCAAAAGATTATCCGTTTACGGTAATGGATTCAAGTCCAATAAACTGTCGACAGAATCTTGTTTATTTACTTCAACGCCCCTTCTTATCTCGCCTGTTTTGTTAGAAGGGGGCGTTCAACCCACGCTCGCGGTTTAATTGGAGTTTCATCCTCAGAATTTTTTAGGTTTACTAAGGGTTCTGGATTTGGGATAGGATTTTTTCTTGAGAAATCACTCTATCCTACCGTTTCATTAAGTATGTCTCCTAGTTCATTTTGTAAACTTTCATCTTCTGCGACCATGCGCAGTGCTCTTTTTAAAGTCTCCAGCGTGATCGCTCTATTTCGAGTTTTGTTGAACCGGCTTCTCCGCCCTGTTCTTTTGTCTAACTCTCCCTGTTTTAGGGCTGTTTCGGAATAGGCTGGTTAGGCTTAGGGTTTTTCTCCCCTTCCTGCCCTTCTGCTTCCTGCCCGTTTTCCCTTACGGCATTCCGTCATATGTTGTTTGGACTTGCATCCATTTTAAGTTTTTACACCTTTAGCTACACGTTTTTTTCCTTAGTCTTGGTTTTTTAGTTTAACGGCCCCGTTATCGGCTCCAAAAATATATATGACGGATTTGTGATATTGAGTGGTCACAAGTAACTCAAGACTGTATAAAACTACTGACTCAACTGAATTGAACTCAACTGAATAAAATCCGATGCTGGACCTTTTTATATTGCAAAATTTACTAAAAAGTTTTTTAAGAATTCAATACTAAAAATGTTTTTTTAATTTTAGCTTTTTAATTTTTTTGCTCCCCGCATATCGCCACAATAATAATAAAAAAATAATAATAATAATCAAAAGTAACTAATTTAAGCTAGTAAAAAACAAGAAAACAACAAAATTTTGTTTTTTCTGGTAAAGTTTCTCCTTTTTACGGATTTAAAAAATGTTGCACAAATACATAATATTTATGGTTTCTTGTTTAAAATAGTTTTATTGAAAAATCTTCTAAACAGTGAAAAGTTCAATTAAAGGTGTTTATTCAAACGTATTGACGTGAGCCATTCTTGACGAAGCAACACGTGGAGGTTCCAAAACATTGGTTATAATTAAGTTTTACTGAAATTTCAATAGGGAAACGTCCAAAAATTTAATTTCAATTTAAAAGTTCAATTATTGTGTTTATTTGAGTTTTAACTAGAAGAGGCATTAAAAAGTATACCTTAGTTGTTTATTGGTTAGCAAATCACGATTAGGTGTTTGCTTAGTAAGAATGTAATTTTCAAACAAAAACACAGTATGTTTTGGTACTAATTTGTAATTTTTGTTTTTTAAATATTAAAGTCTACTGCGACTGCCATTAATTATTTTTGTTTAAAATGTAGTTTTATAAAAGTTACTTACGTTTAGATATTGGAACTATGGATATATTGGATCTACTCTAGGACATGAACTTACACATTTTTTTGGTGTTAGAGGTAAATAGTATTATGACTGTTTTGATAAAATAATATAGTAGCGTCTTGCACTAAAACTTTTAATATGTATAAAATAAACTAATATGCAATATGATACTTTTAATATGCATAGACTATGCTTAGCAAAATATTAGTTCTGTTATCTGATCATTAAATAAATAATTAAATAAAATAAAGCAAACGCTAGCATTGCTGATTGTGCAAAAAATACCGTAATTAATGTAAATTTTTTTTAACAGCAAAATAACTAGGATTTTGAACTGTAACGTTAAATTGATTGTGTATCCTAGTTTTAAAAAAAGAACGACCGCCCGGCAGGAAAGCGAGCCGCTTCAGCACCTGTTTGTCCCTGGGTTTAAATACAGAGAGCCAAACCAGGCTCAACGCGTCTAGCCTCTCTGCCCCTCTGTTGTGGGGAATGCTATAGGGGACACAAGACTTAAAATTCATTTGGACAAACAGGGTTTACGCCACTAAAAATAAACTTATAGAAACTTTACATAAAAAACACATATAGTACCGATATATTTATTAAAGTTTAAAAGCTTACACTTAACAATTAAGCTTAAACTTAAATAAACTAAACAAATTATGACTAATAATATTTATATCAAAATTTTTTCTGGCGTTGTGTTTTCCCCAGAAAAACTTCCTAACTTCTTAATACTAAAGTATTTAATTTGTTTCATATTTCAAGATTTATTTCCCCAAATTTGATAGAAAAATAGTAAAAAATGTTTTTTTGTGTTTTTTATTTCAGTGGTGGGTTAGCGAAAAACTCGGCTTTTGAGATTAGCTACCATGTTTTTGATTTCTTCATCCCCCAATCAAGATAGCAGACTTAAAAAAATATGATTTAAAAAAGTGATGATTTCAAGAAATTAAAAGTCATGGCGTTTATTGGGACTAATCGCACAAGTGCTTTGCATCTTTCAGGTATTTTCCTCCTGAAACATTTTCAGGCAGGGTTAGAAGAAAATCCTTTTGGTGAGTAAAAAAGAGTAGCGCTCCCATAATACTTATCGAATGTTTGCTTATTGAATGTTTTGCACTGACCCTCGCACCTTCCACCCCAGTTGAAAATATCGCCTCGCGTTATTTTCATAAAAAACAAAATGGGAAAAAAAGTTGTAACAACCCAAAGCCGGGGCAAGATAATATGTGATATAGTTGGAGATAGAGAAAAATATCCACACTGGGATTTTAACCTGGGTCTTCTTTCCTTAAATTTCAGGACTATTTTTATCAGTACAGTGTGCTACCACTGTACCATACAGGCTGTTTGTAATTTACTTTAAGATGCCGCTTATACTCGCCAGTAGTTATGAGTCATCACTTCTGAAGGGACGTTCCAAGTCACATAAGTTTTTCTCTATAGTAATGATTGCCAGAACACTTAAAATGTCAGAAACAAAATTAATATAGGCTTAAAATGTGTAAATAAGGTTTATTTTAGCGTTTTTGGCTTAATTTGAGACTTTTCTTTGTTTTGAATAAAATAGGGCTCCCCTTCGTAAAATTTTGAACTTATCAGAAATCTTCCTCATATTTTGGGTACCTACCCAGGTAATGGTTTTCAGAACGCAAAAATTTGTCCCAAGCTGGACCTTTGCACCCATCTGTAACCAAAATTAAAATACAATAAGATTTAAAACAGGTATGGAATAAAAAATCTTGAACCATTAAGAGCTAATATTAACAGCCGCCAATAACAAGACAATACTTAAATTATTTTTTTCTTTTTTTTCAAAACAAAAAATTTTGTACTTAATAGCACCAATATTGCGTTGATCTGAAAACCGGAATTAAGCCCAGTTGCGTTAAAATTCCTTAGTGAAGTGAAATAAAAAATCCCTTACGTTTTCCTTAAAATAAAGTAATCTTCCTAGGTTAAGTTTTTCCTTAAGTCGGTTGCACATAAGCGATTTCCCTTAAACTTAACTTGGGTCTAAGTATGTACTACGACTTAAGGGAAACTTTGTTAACAAAGCGGCAGAAATTAAAACACATAAAACTGCAAACACTTATATAACAGAGTAAAATAAATCAAATTCATATTAAATTGTTTAAAAATTTACTTTAATTAAGTAAATGTAAAAATTGATAAATTATTTTTGTTTTTTATTTGAAATTTGATGTTTTGTGTCATTTTTTGGCGTTAAAGGAGCACTGTCACAAATCAAATTCCTATAACGCCCGAACCGGACTGCTCCTTTAATACTGAAGCGATTCAGCTGAAATTTAAAAATGTTGTAGCCTTGTAGTGGAGCACTCTAAATACCAAAGTTGAGTTAGTTAGGTTTGGTATTAAAGGAGCAGTCCAGTTCGGGCGTTATAGGAATTTGATTTGTGACAGTGCTCCTTTAATTATTAAATTTTTTTCACAAAACTACTTAAAAAACTAAAAAAATAATTGTATTATGTGTCTGAGAGTGAGTGAGGCGTACTCTCTGTTTTTTTTAGCGATACTGGAAAAAAGTTGACAAAATAATTTTTGTTTCGCGATCGATATGCAAATATCTCGCGCTAAGGTCCTTGTACTTTTGGCTACCTCCTGAAAAATTAATTTTTTCAAAAATTTTGGGGGGTTAGCCCCAAAATTGCCGAAATTTACGGTCGATTTTTTTTGGCCAAATTTCTAACTTTTTACCATATGGGGCTTTACTTCTGAAATTTTTTTGCAGATTGCCCATACTTTTCCGACCTCAAAAATATATAATTTGTTAGGGGTAACCTACTTGGGTTGGGTTCCCTAGAGGTTAAAGGTTGTCAATTTTACGATTTTTGCTAAAAATCTTGGGACACCAAATGCATATTTTGGCATCATGCTCAAAAACTGTTAGAGCCACAGACCTGAGACCAGGGGAAATTATGCGGAATTTTAAGTCCGACATTTTGGTGATAGTCTCAAAAAAATCTTGATGCCCTAAGGCACTGCAATGGCTGACCCCTAAAAATAAAACTTTTGATACAGCCCCTCTACATAGGCGTTTTTACAACCCATAATGTACCCCCTAAAATTTTGATGGTACATTATGGGTTCTAAAAATGGTAACCATTGGGTGAATCGAGTTGAAATTTATATTTTTGAGATCAGCGTGTCTAAAGCTTTGATATGAGTATAAACATGAGGGTATTATAACAAATATATAAAAAAGACCTAAAAATTTTTTTGGGTACATTATGGGTTGTAAAATTGGTAACCATTGGGTGAATTGAGTTGAAATGTATATTTTTGAGATCAGCATGTCTAAAGCTTTGATATGAGTATAAACATGAGGGTATTATAATAAATATATAAAAAAGACCTCCTAAAAATTTTTGTGGGTACATTATGGGTTGTAAAATTGGTAATCATTGGGTGAATCGAGTTGAAATATATATTTTTGGGATTAGCGTGTCTAAAGCTTTGATATGAGTATAAACATGAGGGTATTATAATAAATATATAAAAAAGACCCTCTAAAAATTTTTGGGGGTACATTATGGGTTGTAAAAATGGTAACCATTAGATGAATCGAGTTGAAATTTATATTTTTGGGATAAGCCTGTCTAAAGCTTTGATGTGAGTATAAACATGGGGGTATTATAATAAATATATAAAAAATACCCCCTAAAAATTTTTGGGGGTACATTTTGGTGGTAAAAATCGTAACCATTGGGTAAATCGAGTTGAAAATAATTTTTTTGACATCAGCGTGTCGAGAGCTTTGATATGAGTATAAACATGAGGGTATTATAAAAAAATCACCTCTTAAGAATTTTAGGGGGTACATTGATGGATGCAAAAATGGGTAACCACTGAAGAAAATTAAAAAACCATATATTTTTGAAATCAGTGCGTCGAGAGCTTTCATATTAGTATAAACATGTTACTTAAAAGGAAAAAATGACAAAATTACCGCTTTTCAATTTGGGGGTATTTGGAGGTATGTAACCAGGTAACCATAAAAAATTTTAGTCTAAAATTAATATTTTTAAAATCAGCACGCATAGAGTTTTCAAACGAATAGAAACACGGCTTATAAATAATTAAAACAAAAAAATCATCCCTTACTAATTTTAGGGGTACAAAGGGGTCCTTTACTTTAAAGGTGAAATTGAACCCCTTTAACCTCTCGCGGTACCCGACCCAGGTAGGTTACCCCTAAAAAATTATATATTTTTAAGCTCAGAAAAGTATGAGAAATCTGCAAAAAATTTTTCAGACGTAAAGCCCCATATGGTAAAAAGTTAAAAATTTGGCCAAAAAAAATCAACCGTAAATTTTGACAATTTTGGGGCTAACCCCCCAAAATTTTTTTAAAAAAATTTTTTTCAGGAGGTAGCCAAAATTACAAGGACCTTAGCGCGAGATATTTGCATATTGATCGCGGCGCGTTCAAAAGTTATAAGACCGCAAACAAAAATTATTTTGTCAACTTTTTTCCAGTATCGCTAAAACAAAACAGAGAGTAGTAATTAAAAATTTAGTATATTTGCTAGTATTAAGTTGCCATTCCGCCCAGTTTTCCAATCCGCGTTTTATTAATTCAATCTAAATTCTCCTTATTGCCGCGCGTGCAATAAAAAACCATTTCAAGCAGCGAATTCGCTCCGCACAATCTGGCAGGCAAAACGGGTTCCAACTTATTCTATGGCAGAATGCTTTGGATCTTCAGTAGCCTGTGCAGGTATTTTTAAATAGGGAAATCGCACGTAGAGCCAGTTATTTTGGGTTAAAGACTTAGATTAAAATACCCAAGTATTTCTACAGGTAGCTAGGTGAGCCACCCTCAAGGGGGTAATTATCAAGATTTACCCTCGTTTTAAAATCGTGTGTTAATATCGTTTTCTTGAAATTTAAACCAAATTTTCTTTCAAGAAAACTGTGTGTTTTGTTCCAATTTCATTGCTAAGCCCTCCTCATATAAAATGTTTCCGGTGCAAATGCACCTTTTTATGTAACTTAAATTTCCAATCAAAACATTCAATTTTACTTTAATTGCAAAAATGTACCTAAATACTGTTACTGTTGTTGTAATCTACTAACTTGCTTGCTGCAACGCGGTCCATTACTGTAGTAAATCTTTCTACTAATAAATCATTTTTGTAAAAGCGTAAACAAACTAATCGGCATAAAATCTTTGCTTTACGCCACAACTCATACATAAAATACGAGAGCGATATTAACACTGTAGTCTCACACAGTACAAGCAAAGTATATCTTAAATTTCACAAACAAACTCGACTTCCTCTTAGCTAGCCTATACCTCCTAAATTTGTTAATCTTTACACCAGTAACTTTGATGTTCCAAAACAAATTAACGTTCATGCGCTGGTGAAGTTGAACTTATCCAAGCGGTTGCTCCATTTGCAACTCCTGTGTAACTTTTTGAAGGACCAAACAACAAGAGTTCGGTCTAAAATCCATTCCAACTAAACCACTGACCTATCGTCACACAGAAGTGGTCTTTCAGTAACTGACTACCGTTAATCCTAAGGTAAATTAACTTATTGCTCGATTACTAAAACCCTTTTTAAGCTCTAACCTTTCACCTTCAAATTACTACATTTTCCTCAAAAGTTTGTATCCTTTCCAAAATTTTTGTAATCCATAGCAACAAGGTTTCATGGTTGGTTATCCTTCCTCCATGTTGGTCAGTTACCGAATTTACAATGACAAATCCTGTATTCTTTGGAAAAAGAATCATAAAATTTTGTAAGAACTTTGGTTCTAAAGTTTACTTTTCCATTTCATAGTCATAAGGTTTCACCGCAAAAATATCAAATAAATAAAACTACTAAAATACCAACAACCATCTGTAAAAACGTAACTCCTATATTTTTGAATGAATTGTCCTGACAGTTCTAAAATAACAATAATTTTACAACTCATTGTAATAATATTTATGCCACAAAACAATACTTCGTTGTGACGGTCCGACAACTGACCCTGTGACGCACATTGGTTGGTTAACAAGACAGTTATATCAATTTTTGAAGGAGCTGTCTTCACTACTTCTATTAAAACCAAGTCAAATCACCCCCGTTTAACTAATGTTTTAGGGCATAAACATTGGCAATATCTAAAATTACTTCCACACTACCAGTAAGCAGACGCGTCTCCAAAAATCTGGTTTAATAGGTTTGTAATTTTTGTTTGGACTGAAGCTCAGTCCTGAGTTTTCACTTACTCAACACGGTAAAATTCCATGGGATTTGCATAAACTACTTAGGTTAGTTCCAAGTATCTACCTTGATTTGAACCTGGTTTCTGGAAAAATTTGTGCTCATATTTTATCCCGGGATTAAATTGAATTGAATTGGTTGTCACTCCAGCTAAAAAACCCTTCGCAACCACTGAGTTCATGTTTTAAAAGAAACACTTAGGGAACTTTATATAAACTCAGTGACTGGTTGATCTCCGGGATTCACATCCGTTTTTCAAGCAGTATTTTTGAGAACTGGAAAGGATTCCAGTCGGACTGTTTCCCCTTCCGGAGTGGAGTTCCCTACTTTACCTTTCTGGTTAAGAGGGTGTGTTACATAATCCCCCTTTACAGTACAGGAGTTTCTTGCATGCCATTTCTCTACAAGGCACCGCCTCTTGGTAAATCCATAAATAACGTGGGCGTTTTGTTTAGCGTAGACAGAGTACAGATAGACCTTGAGTAGCAAGCGACAGGCTCTATAATACTGGCTAGACCCCTGTCCGCTTGTTGCAATTACTTATCCAACAATAATGTTATTTTGTTGAAAAATTTTAACTTTATTTGCATAAAATAAACAAATCAAGCAACCAAAAAAATGAGAGGACATTGGTCAATTGATGAAGATAATGTTTTGTGCAGCATAATCCTGAATTGTTTATTAAACAATTGTTTTGTGCAGCATAATGATAAAATATTTTATATTTTAACAATTGTCATTGTATTGTAAAAATTCATTGATTAACACATGTACATGGGCCTTAAAATTATTATTAATTTTGTAATTTACCTTAAAACAATTTGTAACTGTATGAATGAGGCACCAGCTCTGTTTTAACTATTTCCTTCTTTATTTCCTTTTTTAAGTTTTCTCTTGACCACCCTCAGGATTTAGGAGAAAAATTAAGACATTTAAGCGAAACGGTTTATGCAACGCCCAAGAAATATAATTTTTTGCACCACCAATAAGTTAAAGGAGTATTAGTTCTGGGTTTCCAGCGGGAACTGCACTGGAAAAAAACGAAGCACAATAGAAAAAGCTAGAATCACAGAATTATTAGATACCTTAACAAGGTCAGAAAACTTCAATTTTGGATGAAACTGGAATTCAATTTAGACCGAGATATACTTTTTATTAACATTGTTTTTTTTTATTTTGTCATTTAATTTATTATATTTTAAATTAATTGTACTATATATTATTAGTTTTTCATATATTTTTATTAAAAGTTTTTTCACTTAAAAAGTTAGTGTTTTTAAATCTTTTTATTTTTCACCTTTTCACCGGGATTGTAATTTTTATTACTTATATATATTATATATTACAGAGAATTGGCTAAACCAATCTGTCACAAACAGACTTTTGTGTAACAACGATAATTATAAGGTGGTAAGAAAAGGCATCTCAAAGCGTTTCAGTGGCATGGCGTCTTTTAACAAAAAAAATTTATTAAAGCTTTCGAAATTAATTTAGATAAAAAATATGATACATTAGGGGTAATTGTCGTGATTCTTTTTGTTAAAAAACTATCTAAACTAAGATTTATTGGCAAATATAGACAAGCCTTAACTAGTGTAACGTCCAGATATATGAGGCCGAATAAATCGAGTTTTTGAAAAAAAGATTGCGAAACAATTTGCTGTTTTTATCTTTTTTGGCTGAAAAATGAGCGATACAGGACTTGAACCTGTAATCACCAGCCTCAGCACCTAATTGACTGATGTGCTGCGTTACACCATTGCTCGACAGTGTTACATTACAACTCGTATTTATAAGACGTCATATTTCTGAAACGTTGACACAGCGGGAGTTGTGACACCTTCCTACCAAGATTAAAGCGCATAGCCTTCCAATCTGACAACCATATAAGATCCGAGCCACACGTCCACCACTAGTCCACGCCCTGCTCTATAGAGCTAACCCTAGTTTCCACCTGCCGCTCACGGCAAGGCGGGCAAGAGCACATATGTGGTGTACCAATGGACGTGTATCGCTCACCAAATGTAATGTCCAGAAATATGAGGCCGAATAAATCGAGTTTTTGAAAGAAAGATTGCGAAACAATTTGCTGTTTTTAGCTTTTTTGGCTGAAAAATGAGCGATACATGACTTGAACCTGTAATCTCCAGCCTTAGTACCTCATTGACTGACGTGCTGCGTTACACCATCGCTCGACAGTGTTGCTAGGGATCGACCAGGGCCCCGGCCCCGGCTTGCCCCGGCACTTTTTTTCCACCCCGGCCCGGCCCCGGCCCCGGCCTGGCAAACGCAATTCTCTTTACCCCGGCCCCGGCCCTGGCAATTTAGCTGTCAAATGAGCCGGGGCAAACCGGGGTAAGGACCCCTAAGAATGCAAATTTTAAAGCGCTTCTAAACATTTTTGACAGTGAAATATTATACAAGATTTTATCTACAGAGCTAATTTAATTGTTTTAATATTAGGATATTTATTGTTTATTATGCTACATTAAGGTTTTCTAAAGCCTCTTTATTTTATTAAGATTCCTTATTTTAATCACGAATCCTTATTCTAAAAATTTAAAGATATCTTGAGTATTAAAAGCCGTTTGTATAATTTATTTACAAGATGAGAGTTTGACAGTAGATATCTATGTTTGAATTATATCTGGCTGACCTCTAGTAAGTTTGTATAAGAGACGTAAACGGATCAATAGACTATTTCGACATAAGGCGTTTTACACAGTAAAATTCCGATACACATTAGGCCAAAAGTTGAAATTAAAATAATATTTAAATGAAAACTTCTATTAATTTTGCAGTGTAAAATAACGTGTAAACACTAAAGGCAAAATATAAATTTGATTGGATTTGTAATAATGTAGTTATTAATGTTTAATTTGGTAAAAATGCGAACATAAAAAATAAAATTACGATCATACCGAGCACCGAATATATAAGTAGGATTTTACTCTATTTCACCTGATGGTATGATGGTCTAGTGGTCTGAGGCGGTCGGCTTTAGACTACAAGGTCGGGATTTCGAACCCCAATAAAGTTCCTTTTCCCTTTTTGTACCGGAAATTTAAACTTATCAAAATTTCATTTAAACTTATTAAAATTGAATTTAATAAAAAAACAGATCTTTTTAGATATTTTAAAAAAATAAATTAATTGATTATTGATTGGTATTAATAAAATAAGAAAGAAAATAGATCTGCTAGTGATTGATGTAGATATCAAATTCTTGATGTAGATATTTTGCTGTAGACACAAAAAATTAAAACCAAAGTCTGTAATGTAAAAAGCTTCTTGGAGTCTATTGTTTAATTTCTTTTAATATAATACTATGGTTGATTTTTTAATTAAAAATCCTCCACGAAATATTGTTTTTCATTATTGTTGTGGATTTTATATGTAAATAATCTTCCGGAAAATAATTTTTCCAAAAAAAAAAAACACCAAGTAAGGGGGGGGGGCGCTTCATGAAACTTATTATGCAGCTATATTCTATCTACCACTAAAAAAACTAAATATAAATTTGATTGGATTTGTTATAATGTAGTTATTAATGTTTAATTTCGTAAAAACGCAAACATAAAAAATAAAATTACGAAAGTAGGATTTTACTCGATAATCAAGGTCGGGAGTTCGAATCCCAATGAACTTCTTTTTTCATTTTTTGTACCAGGACGTATAATTTATATTTAGTTTTTTTAGTGGTAGATAGAATATAGCTGCATGATACTTACTTGGTGTTTTTTTTTTGGAAAAATTATTTTCCGGAAGATTATTTACATATAAAATCCACAACAATAATGAAAAACAATATTTTTAGTGGAGGATTTTTTCATTAAAAAATCAAAAGCCATACTATTATATTAAAAGAAATTAAACAATAAGACTTCCAGAAGCTTTTTACATTCCAACTTTTCGTTTAATTTTTTGTGTCTATAGCAAAATATCTACATCAAAATTTAGTATCTACAGTCAATCACTAGCATATCTATTTTTTTCTTATTCTTATTAATACCAATAAAATAATCAATTAATTTATTTTTTTAAAATATCTAAAAAGATCTGTTTTTTTCTTAAATTCAATTTTAATAGTTTAAATGAAAAATGATAATTTTAAATTTCCGGTACAAAAAGGGAAAAAGGAGAACCTTTATTGGGGTTCAAAATCCCGACCTTGTAGTCTAAAGCCGACCGCCTCAGACCACTAGACCATCAGATCATCAGTGAAATGCAGAGTAAAATCCTACTTATATTCGGGTGCTCCGTATGATCGTAATTTTATTTTTATGTTCGCATTTTTACCAAATTAAACATTAATAACTACATTATTACAAATCCAATCAAATTTATATTTTGCTTTTATGTTTACACGTTATTTTACACTGCAAAATTAATCAAAAGTTTCATTTAAATATTATTTTAATTTCAACTTTTGGCCTAATGTGTATCGGAATTTTCCTCTGTAAAACACACTTATGTCGCAAAAAATAGTCTATTGATCGTTTCATTCTTATACAAACTTACTGAGATTCAGCCGGGACATAATTCAAACATAGATATATCTCAAATTTCTCATCTTGTAAATAAATTATACAAACAGTTTTAATACTCAAGATATTATTTAAATTTTTCAAAATAAGGATTCATAAATTCTAAAAAGAATATTAATAAAATAAAAAGGCTTAGAAAACATTTTAATGTAGCATAATAAACAATAAATATCCTAATATTAAAACAATTAAGAATTGACTATATAAATAAATATATATGAATATTTCATATTCAAAGATGTTTCAAAGCACTTTAATTTTGCATTCTTTTTTAAGATTTCTTACCGGTTTGCCCCATTAGTTTGACAGCTCGAATTGCCAGGGCCGGGGCCGGGGTAAAGAGAGATTGGTTTTTGCCGGGCCGGGCAGAGGCCGGGCCCGGGGTGGAGAAGAGTGCCCCGGGGCGAGCCGGGGGCCCGCCCCTGGTCGATCCCCTAGCAACACTGGCCCCCGCGTGACCTTGTTAAGGTCTCTAATAATTCTGTTAGTTTAGTTTTTTCTATTGTTTTTCGTTTCTTTAATCCCTTTCACTTTCCGCTGAAAATTTCCCAGAACTAATACTAACTTAAACTTATTGGTAGTCCGAAAATTTATATTTCTTGGGCGTTGCATAAACCGTTTCGTTTAAATGTCTTAATTTTTCTCCTAAATCCTAAAGATCATCAGAGAAAAACTTAAAAAAGGAAATAAAGAAGGAAATAGTTAAAACGGAGCTGGTACCTCGTCCATACAGTTACAAATTGTTTTAAGGTAAATTACAAAACTAATAATAATTTCGCGGCCCATGTACATGTGTTAATAAAATGAATTTTTTTTTTACAATGACAATTGTTAAAATATAAAATATTTTATCATTATGCTGCACAAAAAACAATTGTTTAATAAACGATTCAGGATTATGCTGCACGAGAACATCTTCTTCATCAATTTTGACCAATGTCCCTCTCATTTTTTTGGTTGCTTGATTTGTTTATTTTTATGCAAATAAAGTTAAAATTTTTCAACAAAATAACATTATATTTGGATAAGTAATTCAGACAGGCGGAAACAAGGTATCACACAACTATTATAGAGCCTGTCGCTTGTGCTCAAGGTCTCTGTCTTACCTGTCTACGCTAAACAAAACGCCCCCACGTTATTTATGGATTTACCAAGAGGCGGTGCCTTGTGAGAAAATCCGGCATGCGAGAAACTCCTGTACTGTAAAGGGGGATTATGTAACACACCCTCTTAACCAGAAAGGTAAAGTCGGGGAACTCCGCTCCGGAAGGGGAAACAGTCCGACTGGAATCCTTACCGGTACTGGGAAATACTGCTTGAAAAACGGATGTGAATCCAGGAAAAAAAAAAGTCACTGAGTTTATATAAAGTTCCCTAAGTGTTTCTTTTAAATTATATTAAAAAGTTTCAGTGGTTTCAAAAGATTTTTTAGCTGGAGTGACAGCAAATTCAATTCGATTTAATCCCCCGGGAATAAAAAATTAGAACCATTTTTTCCAGAAACCAGGTTCAAATCAAGGTAGATACTTGCAAAACTAACCTAAGTGAGTTTGTCAAAATCCCATGGAATTTTACCGTATTAATTAGGTGAAAAACTCAGGACTGAGCTTCCAGTCCGAACAAAACCGGACAATCCTATTAAACCAGATTTTTGGAGACGCTTTCTCGGTCTGCTTACTGGTAGTGTGGAAGTAATTTCAGATATTTGCCCTATGTTTATGCCCTAAAAAACATTCAGTTAAACGGGGGTGATTAGACTTGGTTTTAATAGAAGTAGTGAAGACAGCTCCTTCAAAAATTGATATAACTGTCTTGTTAACCAACAAATATGATTCACAGGTCTCATTTGTCGGAGAGCATCACAACGAAGTATTGTTTTGTGACACATAAATATTATTACAATGAGTTGTAAAATTATTGTTATTTTAGAACTGTCAGGATAATTTTGTGAAAAATATAGGAGTTACGTTTTTACAGATAGATATTTGGTATTTTGAGTAGTTTTATTTATTTGAGATATTTGCAGTAAAAAATCTTATGACTATGAAATGGAAATAAACTTTTAAAACCAAAGTACTTACAAAATTTTATGATTCCTTTCCAAAGAATACAGGATTTATTCATTATTAAATTCGGTAACTGACAAACATGAAGGATTAACCAACCATGAAACCTTGTTGCTATGGATTACAAAAATTTTGAAAGGATCAACTTTTTGTCGAGGAAAATGTAGTAATTTGAAGGTGAAAGGTTAGAGCTTTAAAAAGGGTTTTAGTAATCGAGCAATAAGTTAATTTACCTTGGGTTAATACAGTACTGAAAGACCACTTATGACGATAGGCACATGGTTTCAGTTCGAATCGATTTTAGTTTTCAAACTCTTGTTGTTTGCGTCCTTCAAAAAGTTACACAGGAGTTGCAAATGGAGCAACCGCTTGGATAACTTCAACTTTCACCAGCGCATGAACGTTAATTTGTTTTGGAACATCAAAATTGATCGTGTAAAGATTAACAAATTTAGGAGGTATAGGCTAGCTAAGAGGAAGTCGAGTTTGTTTGTGAAATTTAAGATATACTTTGCTTGTACTGTGTGAGACTACAGTGTTAATATCGCTCTCGTATTTTATGTATGAGTTGTGGCGTAAAGCAAAGATTTTATGCCGATTAGTTTGTTTACGCTTTTACAAAAATGATTTATTAGTAGAAAGATTTACTACAGTAATTGACCGCGTTGCAGCAAGCAAGTTAGTAGATTACAACAACAGTAACAGTATTTAGGTACATTTTTGCAATTAAAGTAAAATTGAATGTTTTGATTGGAAATTTAAGTTACATAAAAAGGTGCATTTGCACCGGAAACATTTTATATGAGGAGGGCTTAGCAATGAAATTGGAACAAAACACACAGTTTTCTTGAAAGAAAATTTGGTTTAAATTTCAAGAAAACGATATTAACACACGATTTTAAAACGAGGGTAAATCTTGATAATTACCCCCTTGAGGGTGGCTCACCTAGCTACCTGTAGAAATACTTGGGTATTTTAATCTAAGTCTTTAACCCAAAATAACTGGCTCTACGTGCGATTTCCCTATTTAAAAATACCTGCACAGGCTACTGAAGATCCAAAGCATTCTGCCATAGAATAAGTTGGAACCCGTTTTCCCTGCCAGATTGTGCGGAGCGAATTCGCTGCTTGAAATGGTTTTTTATTGCACGCGCGGCAATAAGGAGAATTTAGATTGAATTAATAAAACGCGGATTGGAAAACTGGGCGGAATGGCAACTTAATACTAGCAAATATACTAAATTTTTAATTACTACTCTCTGTTTTGTTTTAGCGATACTGGAAAAAAGTTGACAAAATAATTTTTGTTTGCGGTCTTATAACTTTTGAACGCGCCGCGATCAATATGCAAATATCTCGCGCTAAGGTCCTTGAATTTTCGGCTACCTCCTGAAAAAAATTTTTTTAAAAAAATTTTGGGGGTTAGCCCCAAAATTGTCAAAATTTACGGTTGATTTTTTTTTGGCCAAATTTTTAACTTTTTACCATATGGGGCTTTACGTCTGAAAAATTTTTTGCAGATTTCTCATACTTTTCTGAGCTTAAAAATATATAATTTTTTAGGGGTAACCTACCTGGGTCGGGTACCGCGAGAGGTTAAAGGGGTTCAATTTCACCTTTAAAGTAAAGGACCCCTTTGTACCCCTAAAATTAGTAAGGGATGATTTTTTTGTTTTAATTATTTATAAGCCGTGTTTCTATTCGTTTGAAAACTCTATGCGTGCTGATTTTAAAAATATTAATTTTAGACTAAAATTTTTTATGGTTACCCGGTTACATACCTCCAAATACCCCCAAATTGAAAAGCGGTAATTTTGTCATTTTTTCCTCTTAAGTAACATGTTTATACTAATATGAAAGCTCTCGACGCACTGATTTCAAAAATATATGGTTTTTTAATTTTCTTCAGTGGTTACCCATTTTTGCATCCATCAATGTACCCCCTAAAATTCTTAAGAGGTGATTTTTTTATAATACCCTCATGTTTATACTCATATCAAAGCTCTCGACACGCTGATGTCAAAAAAAATTATTTTCAACTCGATTTACCCAATGGTTACGATTTTTACCACCAAAATGTACCCCCAAAAATTTTTAGGGGGTATTTTTTATATATTTATTATAATACCCCCATGTTTATACTCACATCAAAGCTTTAGACAGGCTTATCCCAAAAATATAAATTTCAACTCGATTCATCTAATGGTTACCATTTTTACAACCCATAATGTACCCCCAAAAATTTTTAGAGGGTCTTTTTTATATATTTTTTATAATACCCTCATGTTTATACTCATATCAAAGCTTTAGACACGCTAATCCCAAAAATATATATTTCAACTCGATTCACCCAATGATTACCAATTTTACAACCCATAATGTACCCACAAAAATTTTTAGGAGTTCTTTTTTATATATTTATTATAATACCCTCATGTTTATACTCATATCAAAGCTTTAGACATGCTGATCTCAAAAATATACATTTCAACTCGATTCACCCAATGGTTACCAATTTTACAACCCATAATGTACCCAAAAAAATTTTTAGGAGGTCTTTTTTATATATTTGTTATAATACCCTCATGTTTATACTCATATCAAAGCTTTAGACACGCTGATCTCAAAAATATAAATTTCAACTCGATTCACCCAATGGTTACCATTTTTAGAACCCATAATGTACCATCAAAATTTTAGGGGGTACATTATGGGTTGTAAAAACGCCTATGTAGAGGGGCTGTATCAAAAGTTTTATTTTTAGGGGTCAGCCATTGCAGTGCCTTAGGGCATCAAGATTTTTTTGAGACTATCACCAAAATGTCGGACTTAAAATTCCGCATAATTTCCCCTGGTCTCAGGTCTGTGGCTCTAACACTTTTTGAGCATGATGCCAAAATATGCATTTGGTGTCCCAAGATTTTTAGCAAAAATCGTAAAATTGACAACCTTTAACCTCTAGGGAACCCAACCCAAGTAGGTTACCCCTAACAAATTATATATTTTTGAGGTCGGAAAAGTATGGGCAATCTGCAAAAAAATTTCAGAAGTAAAGCCCCATATGGTAAAAAGTTAGAAATTTGGCCATAAAAAATCGACCGTAAATTTCGGCTGTTTTAGGGCTAACCCCCCAAAATTTTTTAATTTTTTTTTTCAGGAGGTAGCCAAAAGTACAAGGACCTTAACGCAAGATATTTGCATATTGATCGCGAAACAAAAATTATTTTGTCAACTTTTTTCCAGTATCGCTAAAAAAAAACAGAGAGTACGCCTCACTCACTCTCAGACACATAATACAATTATTTTTTTAGTTTTTTAAGTAGTTTTGTGAAAAAAATTTAATAATTAAAGGAGCACTGTCACAAATCAAATTCCTATAACGACCGAACTGGACTGCTCCTTTAATACCAAACCTAACTAACTCAACTTTGGTATTTAGAGTGCTCCACTACAAGGCTACAACATTTTTAAATTTCAGCTGAATCGCTTCAGTATTAAAGGAGCAGTCCGGTTCGGGCGTTATAGGAATTTGATTTGTGACAGTGCTCCTTTAACGCCAAAAAATGACACAAAACATCAAATTTCAAATAAAAAACAAAAATAATTTATCAATTTTTACATTTACTTAATTAAAGTAAATTTTTAAACAATTTAATATGAATTTGATTTATTTTACTCTGTTATATAAGTGTTTGCAGTTTTATGTGTTTTAATTTCTGCCGCTTTGTTAACAAAGTTTCCCTTAAGTCGTAGTACATACTTAGACCCAAGTTAAGTTTAAGGGAAATCGCTTATGTGCAACCGACTTAAGGAAAAACTTAACCTAGGAAGATTACTTTATTTTAAGGAAAACGTAAGGGATTTTTTATTTCACTTCACTAAGGAATTTTAACGCAACTGGGCTTAATTCCGGTTTTCAGATCAACGCAATATTGGTGCTATTAAGTACAAAATTTTTTGTTTTGAAAAAAAAGAAAAAAATAATTTAAGTATTGTCTTGTTATTGGCGGCTGTTAATATTAGCTTTTAATGGTTCAAGATTTTTTATTCCATACCTGTTTTAAATCTTATTGTATTTTAATTTTGGTTACAGATGGGTGCAAAGGTCCAGCTTAGGACAAATTTTTGCGTTTGAAAACCATTACCTGGGTAGGTACCCAAAATATGAGGAAGATTTCTGATAAGTTCAAAATTTTACGAAGGGGAGCCCTATTTTATTCAAAACAAAGAAAAGTCTCAAATTAAGCCAAAAACGCTAAAATAAACCTTATTTACACATTTTAAGCCTATATTAATTTTGTTTCTGACATTTAGGTTTGGCAATCATTACTATAGAGAAAAACTTATGTGACTTGGAACGTCCCTTCAGAAGTGATGACTCATAATCTACTGTCGAGTATAAGCGGCATCTTAAGAAGTAAATTACAAACAGCCTGTATGGTACAGTGGAAAGCACACTGTACTCAATAGAAATAGTCCTGAAATTTAAGAAAAGAAGACCCAGGTTAAAGTCCCAGTGTGGGAAATATTTCTCTATCTCCAACTATATACACATCTTATCTTGCCCCGGCTTTGGGTTGTTACAACTTTTTTTCCCATTTTGTTTTTTATGAAAATAACGCGAGGCGATATTTTTTCAACTGGGAGTGGAAGGTTGCCTTAGGGTCAGTGCAAAACATTCAATAAGCAAACATTCGATAAGTATTATGGGAGCGCTACTCTTTTTTATCTACCAAAAGGATTTTCTTCTAACCCTGCCTGAAAATGTTTCAGGAGGAAAATACCTGAAAGATGCAAAGCACTTGTGCGATTAGTCCCAAATAAACGCCATGACTTTTAATTTCTTGAAATCATCACTTTTTTGAAATCATATTTTTTTAAGTCTGCTATTATGATTGAGGGGATGAAGAAATCAAAAACATGGTAGCTAATCTCAAAAGCCGAGTTTTTCGCTTAACCCACCACTGAAATAAAAAACACAAAAAAATCCTCAATAATTTTTACTATTTTTCTATTAAATTTGGGGAAATAAATTTTGAAATATAAAACAAATTAAATTGTTTAGTATTCAGAACTCAGGAAAGTTTTCTCGGTAAAACACGATTTCAGAAAAAATTTTGATATAAATATTATTAGTCATAATTTGTTTAGTTTATTTGAGTTTAAGCTTAATTGTTAAGTGTTCAAGCTTTTTAAACTTTAATAAATATATAGGTACTATATGTGTTTTTTATTTAAAGTTTCTATAATTTTATTTTTAGTGGCGTAAACCCTGTTTGTCCAAATGAATTTTAAGTCTTGTGTCCCCTATAGCATTCCCCACAACAGGAGGGGCGAGATTTGTGATATGAGTATGGCTAAAGAATAAGAAAAAATATCCACACTGGGATTTTAACCTGGGTCTTCTTTCCTTTAAATTTCAAGTACTATTTTTATTGATCACCCATGTTGCTACCACTGTACCATACAGGCTGTTTGTAATTTACTTTAAGATGCCGCTTATACTCGCAAGTAGTTATGAGTCATCACTTCTGAAGGAATCATTCCAAGTCACATAAGTTTTTCTCTATAGTAATGATTGCCAGAACACTTAAAATGTAAGAAACAAATTTAATATAGGCTTTAAGACTGTCTAAATAAGGTTTATTTTAGCGTTTTTTGGCTTCATTGAGATTTTTCTTCTTTTTGAATAAAATAGGGCATTGTTTACCTTCATAAAATTTTGAACTTATAGGAAATCTTCCTCATATTTTGGGTACCTACCCAGGTAATTATTTTCAAACCAAAGTTATTCCAGCTGGACCTTTGCATCTGTAAGACAAATTAAATACAATAAGATTAAAACAGGTATGGAATAAAAAATATTGAACTCATAAAAGCTAATTGTGAGCAGCAGCAATAACAAGACGATACTTTAAATTATTTTTTCTTTTGAAACAAAAGAATTTTATACTTAATAGCACCAATATCATTGATCTTTGAAACCAATTGTAACCCAGTTGCGTT
>JASAMX010023379.1:10000-12812 GCA_030248175.1 Microlaimidae sp. YZB2_3 | reverse complement strand
TATGTGGTGTTGGACCAGTTCGTATTGCTCAATGGCAGTGTAGCGCAAGGCCACCTTTCTGTTTTGTGCTCTGAGCTCGCGGGCTTTGCTTAGTAGACTCTTTTGGTGCTTTCGCTGCCCCATATTTAGACTGGACCTAATATACATATTTTTAAATTTTTCATTTTCCCTCAGGCGCCCACCCGAACGAACCAATTTGTTGCGTAGAGCACCGTTTGATACCCGAACTTTCATAAGTCTTGGGCGGGTCCCCACCTTCCCAATTCTAAAACAGTCAACTGGAGTGATAGCCTCTTCTCCTTCCCCATTTAACACCTTTAAAACATCTGACACTTGTTTAATTTCTGCATCCTGTGTGCTAAGTTCTTTTAAATTAGAAATCACAATCATTTGATCATGTTCTTTTTTAGTTTTTAATTGTTTGTAATGTTCTTCAAACAACTGAGGAAGAACCTTAATAATGGAGGCTTCCAAGACCGGATGCATCCACGAATTTTGCATTAATCGGTGGATTGTTTTTAAGGCTTTGCATCTCCTCCTCCAGGGCAGCTATCTTTTCATTCTGTTCTTGGATACTGATTCGCAAATTATCATTTTCTTGCTGCATCCTTTCATTGGAAGGCTTGTTTGGCATTGTCGTCAGTTTGGGGGCGTCAAGTTGGCACACTTTTCAAGTTAGCCTCTCGTAACAGCCTCTCGTAATGAGCTCTCAGCCTCTCGTAAAGAATAATTCAAATATTTCATGAAATACTGAAAAAAATTGGCTCATAACTTTTTATGGGTTAGATTCGCATAGCTAACTCATAGCTTCGCGAGGCTGGGTTAATTGCGAGCTGGTTTTAAGGTTTTAAAACTTGATTTTTGGTCAAAGTGTAGCGGAAAGCGGGTAACTTCGTCCTAACACTTTTTTGATTACAATTACACACAATTACATCTATATTCATTCATAGATAACAATGCGTTATATTCATTAAACTTATTTTTTAAACTTCTTGCATTAAAAAAATGAAAACTGTAAAGCCTTTGCAAATATTATCCTAACATTTAATTTTTCAGCTGCTGCGAGTTTCACGCCTATTGGTATTTTGAAGAGGAACTGTCGGAGAAGATTGTTTTATTACAGTTTCGTCTCTGTCTTTTTGCACCACTCGCCATTTATCCGGTGTAAAACCTTCCCGCAAAACGAAATATTTATCTTTTCCAAGTCTGTCTCTTTCGTTGTATAAAGACGAAATCTTCTTTCTCTCATTATACGTGTAACTGGGCCTGCAGAAAATACCAGAAAATTGCTGGACGGATGGAAAAATGACTGGCTCTCCTGTCGAACTCCTTTCTATAACTCTCTATTTGAGGTCAGACAAAAGTTCTAAGACAATGTCTTACTAAGTAAGAAATTAGAGACTGTCTCTATAATCAAAAGAGTATAAACTAATGTTTTAGCGAGAAAAAATTTTTTTATTGGTCTTAATGATCTCGTGACTGTGGACCCACTTGTCTACCGCTGTTGTTGTTACGAGATTTTACCGATTTTTAAGTTCAGAAAATTTTTGAGTGAAGATTTACCGCTGCCAAAAAAAGTCAAAATTGTGCGCGTTTTTATTTTTATACTCAACTGCAAAATAATAAAAAGTTTTATTTTTGTGATTCGTTCGCTTAAATTTTTTTGTCAGTCCAAAAAGGAAAGGTGTTAAGTTGTAGTTATTTTTAAAACTTGTTTTTCTTTAAAAAAAGGCGTTTTGTCGGAAGTTTACACAGGGAGTTTTTAATTATAAACGGTGGTGCTATCAACCGTTATGACATGTTTTAATGCCTAATTACCCGAGTTTTGTTTTTAAATTACACTGCATCGAAAATGGGCTTGTTTTTTAATTATTTCTTATACCAGTTTTTTTAAACTTTTTACTTATTAAACACACTTATTTCAGTTTCCCACCCCACGAACGCAGTTTCTTTTACAGTTTGTGTGCTTAATTTTAAATTGCGATTTTAAATTAAATTTTGCCGTAATGAATATGGACCTACCTAGCATAACAAAAATAGGGTCGGCGGTCCCACCACGAAACAAAGTTCCTCTCAAATTAAATGTATTTATTCGTATTATTTTTGAAACTGGAAACACTATATACAAATAAAACATCTACTTGAAAAATTATCGTAGTCTTTTTGTATTTAATTAAGCATCACAAAATGTTTGTTTTTTCTGATGAACCGAAAAATTTACATATGAGAAACCTTAGTTACCCTTAATATAGCTCTAAATAATGGTCAAAAATTAAAAAAAATACTCGAAATTGTTTTAATATAGTTGTTTAATCTCCGGTTTCCGAAAAAAATTGGTAAAAATTATTGGTTTCATAACGAAATCTAATTTCCCGGCGGGACCGCGGACCCAAATTTTTGTAATGCTAGGTAGGTCCATTGTAAAATTTAAGCAAGATTAAAAAAATGAAAGTTTGTGTTATATATTTTTTAAAATTAAAACAGTCCTTTTTTAATGCAGTGTTTTTAATAGGTTTCATATTATATTTTATTATAATATTTTATATAAAATTGTTTAGCTAAATGCACACTTCGTTCACCGTGGAAAGCGCAAAATTGAAAAGTCCGATTTTTGAAAACTCGAAAAAATGGATTGTTTTAAGTTATTTTGATTTAAAGACGATCTACAAAGAGTTTTTAAAATAAAAAAAAGTAATTAAAGGCAAATAAAATCTGGCTGACCTCAAAAATTTCAATATTGAATGGACTATTTAACAACAAAAACTATTAAATTTTTTTAACAAAGTTTAATCATAAAAATCAAAACCCATAT
>JASAMX010023379.1:0-5000 GCA_030248175.1 Microlaimidae sp. YZB2_3 | reverse complement strand
CATCTCTTTAATTATTTATGAATTTCGTGAAAATATAGGGCGGATCTCCGGAGCTTTGGAGCTCCAGGGGTTTCGAAATTTTTTTCGAAAAGACGAAAATTCCGTACACCACAAATTCCCCATAGGCCAAAATTTTCATAAACAGTCCCATGAAATATTGTATGAATTCCCCATAAATTCCCCATAGGCCAAAATTCTCATAAACAGTCCCATGAAATATTGTGTGAATTCCCCATAAATTTCCCATAGGCCAAAATTCTCATAAACAGTCTCATGAAATATTGTGTGAATTCCCCATAAATATAATTCGTTTGCGATATTTTTTTTACATTTTAACCTCAAGAACATCCAATTAAAATTTATCATGATAAGATTTAGCGTGACTTTATGGTTTTACTTAGGTTTTGGAAACAATTAAAATATTTTTTGATGTTTTATTATTAAAACTAAGTTTGTGAAGCAAATATTAGTTTGCAAACGCATTTTAATATTATGAAGAATTAACACTCTTTCATGGGAAATTTGGTCATGGGGATTTACTTCAACTTTTATCAAAATTTTGCACGTCACCAAATTAGCAAACAGATCTAAAAAACCGTAACTTTACAACATCGAAATGATTGTTATAGGCACCTTGCACTGGAAATGGGTTTATACATGAAGTATGCAACAAACATAGGGAGTCACCATAACGAATAATTACCGTATCCCTACCTATCTTTCGTAGTATGCAAATCAAGCCTCGAAAGCGCGCGAAATTTCGATCGGTTGATCTGCATACTACGAAAGATAAGTAGGAGATACGGTAATTGTCCATTATGGTGACGCTTATGTATATTGCATACTTCATGTATAAACCCAGTTCCAGTGCAAGGTGCCTATAATAATGTGTATTACTTCAAAAATAATACCTCAATTAAGTTACATAATTGGCTTTCATGAGTTACATAACTAGGGCTCCGCCCTACATAATTAGTTAAAAAGCTTCTAAGCAATATTATGCAGTTACATATTTTTCCTGACGCGTCGTAGTTAAACGGCCCATCATCATGTAAGTATCCGGCACCCAGCACGATATTTACGAAAATTATACGGTAATCATATGCATTAATTATGTGCAGTCAGGATGCCAAACATTGTGCAGGATGCCAAATATTGTTACATGTTAAATGAAAAGATGAGCGGCTTAACTACGTTGTGTTTTTGATAAAACAACAAAACACGTTTTTTTACAGATGAGAAACAAAACTTGGTTGAACTGCACTCTTTTTCAGCAAAAAGTGTTGAGCGGCGGTAACTGGGACCACTTTTAACAGGGGTTATAGCATAAACCATTTCTTCGTTATTTTAAAATTAAAATGTGTACAATTTTTATACTTGGATAGCACACACGGAATCTTAGATCAAGCCATTCGGTAATTTTGAATTTGTGAGCAAATCAATTAATTAAAACAATTTTATATACTTTAAGTATTATGTTTAACTAAGAATTTGAATCTGTTTCTGTGATACGTTCACCTAATTTTTTGCCGCTTCAATAAATTTTGCACACACTATGTAAAACATTTTTTAAAACCAAAATAATAGTTTGCATTAAATGCAATGCAGTAAGTCAATTATTTTTGTTTTATTTTGATTGTATAAATTTACTCCTTCGGACTTATTTAATCCCCGCATCTTAAGACTTTGGAAAGATTTCCGGATACGCTACTGGGGAACCCAACGAAACGGAAACATTTTTATAACGAGGAAAAAAATGTAAGAAATGTGACATTATATAAATATCATTTTAAATGTGTTATTCAGGTATAGGACCAACTTGCACCTTTTTTTTAATTTTAAACATTAGACGATTTTATTGCAAAAATAAGCGTAGTTCAGCAACACGTTATCAAAATATAAATGTAGTGGTTTTTAAGATATTTAACAAAATATTTTCGTTGCCGAATATATTAAATACAATCAAAAACATATACCAAGTATATTTTTATACATTGAAACACCATTTGATGTAACTTTGAAGCTTAAAAAATTATAGATTAGTGATGATCCCCGCAACGGAGCTCTGCAGCTCCATTTTATTTTTGTACTGGCTCGAAAACTTGAAATTTCTCATTTAAGAAGGGGAATTTCGGAGCTTCCTCCGTCTTTTTTGAACATGTTTTAGTGTTTATGTTAAATGCATAATTCTTCGTACACTTTTGTAATATTTTGCATTTTTTTGTAATTTTATTGGATCAATTTTTTTGTTTTATATAAAAAAAGTTTAATTTAAAAAAAAATAATTTTAACCTTTTTTTCTTATTTTTTAAATTTTAAGATCATTTTCTTATTTTTTAAATTTTAAGATCAGCTGAACACCAAAAAAAGCTTGGAAGGTAGCAGTAAAATTTTAATCACACGATTTTAAAGGTTTTTGAAACATAAAAACAAAGTTTTTTTTTTCAGAAAAAATATTTATATAAAACTGCCAATGATGTCGTTTGGTAGTTTCGAAAAAAAAAATTCAGTTACAAAATAAATGCATTTTCTTTCAGAACCTAAAAACTTTCGGGAGTCCACCACCCCCCCCCCCCCTCTTAAAAATAATTAAAATTCCCAAGGACATCCTCTAAAAACTACGCATGATTTATATATAATTTATTTATGTTTATTTTAAAAGTAATCGGTACTTATAAACATTTTTTCTTTCTAAATTAATCGCAATAACCGCGCGCATTTAACACGTGTTAAAAAAATGAAGTCACAAATTTCGCTCAAATTTTCAGCAAATAATCGAAAAGTTTTGTGCTAACAGCATACCAAACGGCATTTATTTATCGTTTACTAATAAAAAAGTTTTGTTTTTGTGGGACCAGTTTTTTCCTTGTAGCGACCGTAGTGATGATAAGTTCATGGATACAAAAATTTATTTCATCACTTCAACTGAAAGTCAAAAATTTGAGCTATGCTCGCAGAGTGTCGGATATATGGCCCTTAAAAATCCTCCGAATAATTAGCAAGATATAACAGCTTAAATTTCGAGTTTTTGTAAAGATTATAATTAGGGGTGAACAAAACCCCGGATTTGCGTGTTTAGTAAGTAAAATTCCTGCATCAGGCAAATTTCGTTATTAAATTTTTAAGGCTTTATATGGTAGTCGTGTTTTTTATAATAAATTTTTATAAGTATTTCTCGAAGTTAATTTTAAAAGCATTTTTAAAAATTAAATCAAAACTATATGAATTCAAACTTTTATGCTTTAAATCTGGTTAGAAACACACAAAATATTTTCTACATCACTTCTGATGTGAACACTTTTCTATTCTTAACATATTGTTTCGTGTTTTTGGACAAGAAAAATTGAGAAAATGGTCAACATTTCCACAATTCAAGTTATCTAATGCAATAAAAAATTTGGTGTAAAACTATGGTTTCACAGTAATTTTTTGTAAAATTTACTTGAATACTACAGCCTTCTGAAGCCAAAACGATTTCATGATATCTGATGAATTAAATAAGTTGAGTTCTTGGACGAGAAATATCAAAAAAGGACTCTCCCCTCTGGCCGCCCACTTACCTCGAGATTGATAAAAATAGAGAATGGCCTCAAAACTGGTCCGGTGTCGCGCAAAAAAGTATTCCTTAATAAATCCTATTGTAAATTAACTTACGACGATCAGAAAAAAAAACAAAAAAAAAACGACTACCATATAAAGCCTTAAAAATTTAATAACGAAATTTGCCTGATGCAGGAATTTTACTTACTAAACACGCAAATCCGGGGTTTTGTTCACCCCTAATTATAATCTTTACAAAAACTCGAAATTTAAGCTGTTATATCTTGCTAATTATTCGGAGGATTTTTAAGGGCCATATATCCGACACTCTGCGAGCATAGCTCAAATTTTTGACTTTCAGTTGAAGTGATGAAATAAATTTTTGTATCCATGAACTTATCATCACTACGGTCGCTACAAGGAAAAAACTGGTCCCACAAAAACAAAACTTTTTTATTAGTAAACGATAAATAAATGCCGTTTGGTATGCTGTTAGCACAAAACTTTTCGATTATTTGCTGAAATTTTTAGCGAAATTTGTGAATTCATTTTTTTAACACGTGTTAAATGCGCGCGGTTATTGCGATTATTTTAGTTAGAAAAAAAAATGTTTATAAGTACCGATTACTTTTAAAATAAACATAAATAAATTATATATAAATCATGCGTAGTTTTTAGAGGATGTCCTTGGAATTTTAATTATTTTTAAGAGGGGGGGGGGGGTGGGTGGACTCCCGAAAGTTTTTAGGTTCTGAAAGAAAATGCATTTATTTTGTAACTGAATTTTTTTTTTCGAAACTACCAAACGACATCAATGGCAGTTTTATATAAATATTTTTTCTGAAAAAAAAAACTTTGTTTTTATGTTTCAAAAACCTTTAAAATCGTGTGATTAAAATTTTACTGCTACCTTCCAAGCTTTTTTTGGTGTTCAGCTGATGAAAATTTAAAAAATAAGAAAATGATCTTAAAATTTAAAAAATAAGAAAAAAAGGTTAAAATTATTTTTTTTTTAAATTAAACTTTTTTTATATAAAACAAAAAATTTATCAATAAAATTACAAAAAAATGCAAAATATTACAAAAGTGTACGAAGAATTATGCATTTAACATAAACACTAAAACATGTTCAAAAAGATGGATAAGCTCCGAAATTCCCCTTCTCAAACTAGAAATTTCAAGTTTTCTAGCCAGTACAAAATAAAATGGAGCTGCAGAGCTCCGTTGCGGGGATTATTACTAATCTATAATTTTTTAAAAGCTTCAAAGTTACATCAAATGGTGTTTCAAGGTATAAAAATATACTTGGAGCAATACGTAACTGAACGAAGAGCAACCACATAAAAAAAACACTCAAAATCATAAACGCACTCACAGCAACAACGTGGGGTAAACCAAAAGAAACACTCATACACACATACAAGGCAAATCACTCGACCAATAATCCAGAATGCCAGCAC
>JASAMX010023378.1:0-18518 GCA_030248175.1 Microlaimidae sp. YZB2_3 | reverse complement strand
CTATACAAATCCCCGGAGTTCCGGACCAGAAAGACCCTAAATCGCTAATAAAGACCATAAATGCAAAAAAGACTCCGCCAGCTAGGCAGTATAGAAGGTAAAATTTAAGAGCTTTGGGTTTTCCAAGATAACAAAAATTGATTTTTAGGGTGGTGCGAGTGATGATACCCTTATTTTATAAAATTTACAAATAAGCCGTAACAACACACAAAAAATCATGTTTTATTATTAAAACAAAAATGCAAATATTTCTGCTTTAAGTTTTTTAATTAATATTAAAGAAAACATTTTTAAAAAACTGACTGTGAATGTTAAAAGATCGACAGATAACCAAAAATCAAAGGGGGATTTTTATTCACCTGTTAAAATATTAGTTTTAAAACTTGTTTGTTTGTGTTGGGATAAACTTCCCATCTCACACTATTACTGCCCACCAATACTAAACACAAAAAAACATTATTATTAGGATTAAGATAACTAAGTTAATTTTAAATATTATAAATTCATTGATTATATATTGAATTAAAATAATACTGTAGTATTATTACCAAAGAAGGAAGGTTTAAGAAAACCACTAGTGCTGAAAGATATTCCTCAAAAGTGGGCGGTGGTTGCTGAATTATTGATTTTTCGCCCTATAAACAATGTTGAAAAGGTTTAAATATTAACATTATAATTATTCATTACATTACATCAATTCTAATCAACCAATTAAAGATATTTAACTAAGCATATGAGTACCCAGAAAGAGTTTTTCGAATTAGAGGTACACAGCTACCCTCAAAATTTAATCAACGCGGCGGTTTCGGCAGTTTTAAAATTTTTCGAAGTTGTATAATCCTCTACCCACCCCTTTCCTTCCTCTTTACGCTAGACCGTATTACTTATGTATACGAATTCCCCCTGAAAATAAAAAAAAACTTACCCAGAGCGCACAAAGATGGATTCCTAGATGACAAAATAGTCGGCAATAGTATTTAATAAAGTTATACCCTTCAACAGATTCCAAGGTGCCCAGTAAACTAAAAGAAAGGTGAATAATATTATTTTTATATGAATCATCATCACCCACAGAGAGCTGAAAACAAAACTAAATTCTGAGTTAACTAGATTAATATCGTCGCATGGACCATAGAGTGCGATATCAGTGTGTTTATTTAAGACTTTGTTTTATTTTTTATTATTATTATCATTTTAATAAGCTAGGAGCTATGGCTGAAAGCATTATTAATACAGCCGGGGTTACCCCATTAATATAAAAAATTTTAGGGGTAAACACAAAACACTAAACATGCAATTAAAATTCTTTGTTACTCACGTTTTTGGTATTTTTTTTAAATAAACCACAATGAGAAAAATTAACTTCTCGAAAAAGAAAAATGAAGTGCAAAAATATAAAATTTTTAAGAAAAGAAATATTATTTTTCAAAAAAATTATAGAAAAATAAAAATTTTCTTTTTTTTGTTTTTTGTAGAATAAAAAAAAAGAATAAACAAAATTGTGTGAAAGACAGTTGGTTAAAAAAAAAACTTCAACAAGTCTTCACAGACAAACAACTATAGGCAAATAACATCTAGCTGACCTCGAACTAGCAACCAAACCATTTAAAATTTTAACAAAAGCGATTTAATAATAAAGATAAAAATCCGTATTTGAAAAATTATTTATCAAAAATTACTCAATTTGGAAACCAAATGCAAATTTTGTTGATTTGGCTAAATTTGGTTAATTTTTGGATATTTTGTAAAAATCTGGAATTAAAAAAAAAATTGCCTTCTTATTTGTTTAAAAAATAACACGTCCTAACCGCACAATTTTTTTTGGTATGCTCAAATCTCATCTGCATACTAATTTACGAAGTCAGCACATTTGACCTATTATGACGCCATAAACAACAACGCCGTTTTTTTGCAGGTTTTAGCCAATTTAATGCTTTTAGAGTCATTTTAGACATATTTTTACGTAATTTTTTTCCGTCTTCTTGTCTCTTTTTTCCTTATTTTTCTCTTCTTTTTTTCTTGATTTATCTTTTTCCCTTGTTAGCCCCCCCCCAATAAACTCCTCCCCCAGGGAAAGGGGGGGGGGCAGTGCACAGGTCTGCATTAGTACGTTTATCTTCTTAAAAAAAACTTACTTTAATACGTTAAGAATTGTTTGAAGGCGCGCCGGTTGAAACAATTCGAGCACAGGTTTCATATCTTCAGTTTTACCCTGAAAATAAAAATATAAGTACATAATGACTTACATGCCCCGGCTGGTAAATCGATTCATCGGTAATTAACTCTACAATAAAAGACGCGCAGCATTAATTTAAGAGTTATCTGAAATATTATTATATCTTAATTTTGTAATATCTGTTCGTAAATGCGAAAATTGGTCCTACAAAATCCGAAAGGTTTAAAAGTTTTGAAATCTTTCTTCTGACTAAATCTTCCACTGAATTTCACTCTGGGGCCCCAAGAAAAAAAAAGGCTTTACCAGATAAGCGAATTCCAATTTTGTTTCATCTGATATTTTGACAAAACTTCACCCCCCCCCCGATTAGGGCCTCTTACATACCTTTCGCTTCACGAATTAATCGAGGCATTCCATCGAAGTGCCGAGAAAATCCCACTCTGGGATAGGGTGAAAAAATATCTACAGCACAGAACTAGAAATCTATTTTTTTTTAAATTTCGACAAAACTCTACGTACTATACTATTATAAGGGAGATTTCTCATTTAAAATTCCTACAAAGCCCCCCCCATAATAGGTGTGCTTTGTGCTTACCTTTCGCTCCACGAATCTTCCAAGGCACTCCGCCGATGCTCCGATCAAGTCCCCTTCAGCGGCGCCTAGGAAACTGCAGACGGCGTCTAAAACTTTGCGCCCCGTGCCCTTTTCGAAATCCTTGGTGGAGACGAATTCTAGAATTTCCGCGAACAGCTCCAACGACCGTCGGCACAGGGAAACGTTCTGGAAATTTTTTTCAATTAAATTAAGAATTTTAAATTAAAGTAGGCTGACTCACTAATTTCGGAAAATACAAAATTCGAATACTGAATTATTGTGTTAAAAAACGGATTTTGGTAATAATTTCGCAAAGAATAAAAGCAAAATAAACGATTTTATTTAGATGATTAGTCAGGCACACAAGGGAACCCCGGATGGAAGATTTAGTGCCATGGGAGCCATGTCAGGGGATTCGATTTTTTAACAAAATTGTTTTAAATTCTTAATTTAAGTGTTTAAATTTAAATTCTTAATTTCTTACTTAATTTTTTAGGCTTCATATTGAATTTTATAGACTAAAATAATCTTATTTAAAATTAAAAAGTGTATCAAAAATACTTTTATTAAAAAACGTGTCTTAACAGTAAATAATATAGACCAAAAAATTATACTTCTAAATAATTGACTGGGTGTAAGAATAGGCTAGTCGGGCTTCGCTAGATTGAACCACTTATAGAACTTTAAGGGCGGAGGGGAGAGGGGGCCCTGGAAATTTTTTAGGGGTTTTCCAATTTCAGCGTTAGGGCGGACCGCCTTTTCCCCAAAAAAACACATCTGATTGTATTTATAAATCAACTGGTTTTCAACATTGAATAATTTTTCTTGTAAAAATTTTATTTTTCTAATTTAACCAAAATTTAACTTTAATCGTTCTAAATTTGATTTTAATTTATAAACAAAACCGTTAAAACGATATTAATTTAATATGGACAACTAACGAACGGTATGAGTGAGATGCGTGTACCGAAATTCGATTTGATCGATCGAATACAATAAAACATAGTTATACACTAAAATAACTTCTTTGGGGTTTTTTTATTTACAAATTCCCTAAGGAGTTATAAATCCATTTAAACTTAAAATATTACTTTTTTCGGTATGTAAAATTTGTGATGTTAAGAAAACAATTATGTGAATCAAGAAACTGAAATAAAAACTAATGTTTTAACATTTCTAAAAGGGAAACTAAAATCTTTGAAAAAAAAACTAACATTTTAGAGGTTACATGGAGCACCAACAACAAGAACAGGAATTTTATTTGGTTTTAAGCACTAATTTTAACCAAGTTTCGCACATAACTATTTTTTCTAGGCCTAAGCAAAAGTTAAAAATAAACATATATTTTCTGTTTATCGAATAATTATATTTTTAAAGAATGCCAATTTTTTACATTGCTACAGTTTGGTAGGTATTTAAACTGTTATTATAAAAAATCGGTAGCCAATAACAATCATGAAAAAATAAATAAATGTATTATTAATGATTATTAGACAATTTGGAGTATGAAAAAACTGAACTGATTAAACGCTTAGCATAAATTGTGCATACCATTTTTGGTTTATTTAAATGGGCTCATAAGCATAGATGAACACAGAAGGCGCAGAACGCAGTGTGGGGTCCACTCTTTTCCTGGCCTTAAAATTTTGCTCCTTCTCCTTTAAAAAATCCAGCCCTCCCCTTCTTCCCTAAACTTTTTCACGCTGACCCCGTATGGAATTTTTAATGAAATTCCCCCCTTGGAAAAACTTTAGTTTAGGTAAAATTTTTATACCAAAATGTCCTATTTCACACCCTAAATAGTTAATAAAATGTAGGATTACCTATTAAAACAACAATTAATAAATAGTTGCTTCCGACATCGGATCCACAAAGGACCTCCTTAGATTTTTAAATGTCATTAACCCTAGGTAAAGATATCCTGCTCTAGCTCCGGTTACTGTGTTCATCTGTGGTCGTAAGTGTTGAATTAAGGTTTATATGCTAAAAATAACCCAAAAACGAGGTATACACATGTTTTAGATTTAAGATATAAAGATTTTTATATGAAAAAAGATTACTTTTAGATCTTTCAAATCGAATTTTTGTATACTTATAAAACTTGTACCAAAATTAAAAATCTCAAAGCAAATTTTACTCTATTGCTTAATTTTACACTAAATCGATTATTTGTAGACAATGTAAGTTTTTAGATTTTTATTAATACAAAACATTGTGTAAATAAACTTACTTACTTGTGGGTTAGAACCAAGTGAAGTTCTATCGATCCTGTTAACTAAAAACCAAACCACAATAGATAGGCAGGAGATAAGACAAAAGAGGCTCTTAATATTTTCTGGTTGACTGTATAGATAAGCATTGCCGCCATAGATGAACACGGTCAAAAAGCCAGGGGGGGTGTTTACCCCGGGTAAATGACATTTCAAAATCTAGGAGGGGCTCCTAGGGGGGCCGAACCGAACCCCCCTAGCTTTCTAGGGGGGGGGTCGACCGAGGGTGGATGATTTTGAAACCTAGAGGGGGGTCAGGTGGGGTCCAATTTCCGAAGCAAAATACTTTTAAACCATTAAAGGTTTAATAATAGTTTTTTTTATAAGATAATACTACTTTTTATTGAATAAAAAGCGATATTCAGGTATAAAAAGGGTGTAAAAACATGAATTTGTGTAAAAAATTCACGTTTTTGGAAGAAAATTTAGTATAAAAAAGTACTTAAAATTTTTTCGAGAGGGGAGGGGGGGTCAGATTTCAAAATCTAGAGGGGATCAGGGGTAAAAAAATTCGAAAATTTGGGGGGAGAGAGGGCCCCCCTGGATTTTTTTCTAGGGGGGGAGGCTCCCAAAATTTCGAGGCTGGGGGGTGGATCCCACCCTAACCCCCCCTTATTCATCTATGATTGCAGCCGAAGCTAGGGGATAGCTACTCAGGTCAGAGTGTCCGGTTTATACAACCAAGATGTTTTAAATCATTCATTTTTAATGTTTTTTATTAGGATTTATTGTTTTTCAAATAAAATGATTATAATATATTTTGGTTCACCTAGCTATATTTACTCTTCGAATTTGATGGGGGGTTCCATTCAAAAAGGAATAGGGTTCTAAAATAAAGAATTTCAATTTTTTTGACGGTAATCTAAAATTTCGGAGCTAAAGGATGTAAAGTGGAGTTCAGACATGTGCACTGCCCCCCCCCCCCGGGGTTAAAAAGCGGGGGGGGGGGGGGGGCAATTCCAAAATGGGGGGGCGCAACTTTTTTGAAACGGAGGGGCAATAAAACGGGGGGGGCAAGCAGGGGGGAAAGAAAAAAAAGAGAAAAAAAAGAGAAAAAAAGAGAAAAAAAGAAGGGAAAAGGGAAAAAAGGGACAAAAAAAAAGCGGAAATAAGGTAAAAATAGGTCTAAAATGGCTTCAAATACATTGAAATAGGCTAAAAACTGCAAAAAATTCGCGATGATGGCGTCAGCATAGGTCAAAAATGGCGCCATATTTTTAGGGTACTTTTTTATTTTTTGGCGGGGGGGGATAAAACGGGGGGAGGCATTTTCAGACCGTGCACAGGTCTGGGAGTTCCGGAGCTGTCTCTATCCACTTTAAATTCCTGAAGTTTCGAAGCTGGATACTGCGAAATAAAAGTGGGTGACTTCGGACCAAATTTTTAATTACCTACGCGTCATATCCTTTTGATTTTATACAACGACTTATATTAGGGTATTCGGGGTGGTGCAGACCTGTGCACGGTCTGGAAATGCCCCCCCCCGTTTTATTAGAGGATTTGCCCCTCCCCCGTTTTATTGCCCCCCCGCCAAAAAATGAAAAAGTACCCTTAAATTATGACGCCATTTTTGACCTATGATGACGCCATCATCGCAAATTTTTTGCAGTTTTAGCCTATTTTAATTTATTTTAAGCCATTTTAGACATATTTTTACCTTATTTTCGCTTTTTTTGCCCCTTTTTTTCCTTTTCCCTTCTTTTTCTTTTTTTTTTCTTCCCCCCTGCTTCCCACCCCGTTTTATTGCCTCCCCGTTTCAAAAAAGTTGCCCCCCCGTGCCCCCCCATTTTGGAATTGCCCCTCCCCGTTTTAACCCCGGGGCGGGGGGGGGGCAGTGCACAGGTCTGGGTGGTGGTAACATTTTTTCACTAGTCATCCCTGCCCACCTATGGCCAGCGCTATTTCCACAATGGCGTCCAACTGATCTGTTATTGTTGAGAACAGCTCTTTGCGACGCGTTGTGTTCGGTATGCGGTCCGCACCCAGTGTCACCACGTCTTGCACTAATCGGATCAAAATGATCAATACCACTTCCGCGCTCTCCGCCTGCAATAAAATAAGAATAACTTTTCTGGGGTAAAAAGTTGGTATACTGGTGTAGATTACATTAAAACTGACACTTTTACTCTAAAAATGCAGAAAAAGGCTAAAAAATTTAAATTATCACTATTTTTTTTTCAAATTTCGAGGGAAAAAACGATTTTTAATTTTTTTTCCATGTGTTAATAAAAAAAACATGAACTAGTATATAGGTAGAAAAAAATTTGGAGAGCTTAAAAATGCTGTTTTTATTCAAATAGCTTAAGAATTAAATGTTTTAGAACCAATTTTCGACGTGTTTTTTTACGAAAAAGTGTTGGTTTTTTTTTTTGAAAAAAAGTGACAGAAAAAAACACTTTTTTCTAATTTTCTTATTTAATAGTATATATTTATAGAAAAAATGCTTATTAGAAGCTTAAAAAACGCCTCCGAAAACCTATAAACCTATTTTGAGTCCGTTAAAGGCTTTAATAAGTTTTTGGTTTTTTTTTGGGGGGGGGGGGGTGCCAAAAAGTTTTTTTTTCACTTACCTATCTATACCTTGATTGTTTGTCTGTGTGTTTAAGCTTGTTTCTCATGTTATAATTGTTGTACCGTAAGCGTAAGATAGTTTGGATCAGCTAGTTTAACCACGCCCTGCACTCTAACTGGATCAAAACAATCAGTACAACCAGGGCGCGCGCTCTCGGTTTGCAATAAAAAAAAGTTTGTTTTCTTTGGTTTGTCTGTCTGCTTGAAAAAAGTTATTATTTTGTCGTGTTGTTGTTTATCCCAAACGTTAACGTGGGATACTTTGGGTTAGCTAGATGACTTTGGATTTGCTCGCTTAAAAATTTAATTTACTGTCAGTATCAAGCATAGGTGGGCAGGGGGGGGGGCTGGGGGTTATAACCCCCCGAAAATTCTGACTATAGCCAACACCCCCCCCCCCTAAAATTTGGGAGTACCTTGGACACCCCTGCTAAGATTTGGGGGGTCCCAGTACTAAAAACGCTAAAAATGGGTTATTTGAATTTGGCGTATACCCCGAAAAAAATTTCGGGACACCCTCCCCCTCCCCCAAATTTGGGGGCCGGGTATACCCCCAAAATCCGAGAGGCTGCCCCTGCCCAGCTATGGTGTCAAGAATAAGAAGAGGAGAGGTGTCGCCTTTCTCCCATCTAAATACTTCTAAAAATCCCGAACCGCCCATCCCCTTCCTAAAACTTGTGAGTACTTTGGCACCTCTTAAAATTTGGAAAGCGGGAGGGAATCCAACTATACACTCAAATACTAAAAAATATAGTTTTTGTTTAAGGGATATTCGTATCCCCCAAAAAATGTTTCAGTTATAACCCCCACCACCTTCTCAAAATCCAGGAGTATGCCCACCTGATGGCCTATCCCTTTGTCTGTTAACCTGGGGTCGTATGCTGAAGGTTTAATCCGACTTAAAGTTAATATGAGATTAGCGATTGTCGACACACAGTAAACATACAAGCAGTATCGATTAAATAATCTAATTTAACGAATTTAATCTGAGATTAGGTTTAATCTCAGATTAAATCGCCACTAACTCAAGGTTAAATTATTAATTTATGCAAATTTTTAAACCACCTCCGGTGGATTAAAAATTTGCGGGCATAGGTCACCGAAGGGGGGGTGGTGGGGGGGGACCCCCCCCCCCCTACGGCCTCTGAGACCTATCCCCCCCCCTAAGGCCCATTTTTGACCCCTCCCCCCCATCGACCCCTTGAACCCCTGGCCCCCCCTAAGGCCCATTTTTGACCACCCCCCCCCACCAGACAATCCCAAAAAATGCTTAAAAATGGTCAAATTTCGTCAAAAAATTGTCAATTTTGGTCAAAAAAATGGTAAAAACACCCCAAGCACCCCCGGGTGCTTTTTTTCAAAAAAAACACCCCGGGGTGTGACCCCCCCCTGGAGGTCAAAAACCTCCACACCCCGGGGTGTGGACCCCCCCCCCCTGAGCCGTCGAAGGTCGGTGACCTATGTTTGCGGGTTTTTCGCGCTAATCTAGTGGCGATTCAATCTAAGATAAAATGTATTAACTCCGTTAACCTAGATTATTCAATCAATACTGTTAGTATGTTTACTGTCTGTCAACAATGGCTATTCTCAGATTAATTTTAAGTCGGATTAAACCTTCAGCATACCACCCCTGAGCTGTGATGTCATACAAATGCAATCAACTTACATTATTCTGATAGTAAGCGCGACACTCCCCAAGGAATCCTGTCCAATTCTGCGGCCACTCTCGTATCAACATCTCCACGAAACATTGGGCCAAATTCTCCTTGGCAATCTGCCCAGCGAATTCCCCCTTTTGCAGTCGAGCAGTGCATCTATCCTTTTTGAGGCCCGTTTCTACCCATCATACGGTTACACAAAGCGTTTAAATGTTCGCTGTTAAACACAAGTGCGCGTTTGTTCGCACTCGCATGTTTGATTTAAAATCAATAATTTATTATTATGCTACTTTTAAAATAATATTCAGACACAAAAATAGACTTTAATTTAAAGATTTATTTTGAGTATGTTTTTTTAGTTATTTCAAACAATCTTTTTGATTTTTAGTTTGGTATTAAAGGTTTGAATTTTTATTAAGCTTATATTTTTTGTGTGAAATACTTTTTACCTCTGATTTTTAAAGGTATAAAAAAACAATTTATTTTAAAAATAATTTATCTTTAATGTTACTTTTATACCAAATTTATGGTTTTTTTTAATAAATATGACTCAAATAGGAGCTAGTTTTTATGATTTTAGAGTTTTTTAAGATAGCTACGTTGACATTTATGTTGTAATTACCAATTATGGTTTATTTTGGCGGCAATTTGGTTGAAATAAAACAAATGAAAATGATCATACAGGCGAAGATGATGATAGTTCTATTATCTGATCATAAATAAAAATTAAAATATAAATAAATATCTTGCCACTTGTGTTTTTTTGTTGTTTGGTGTCAAAATGACATGTTATTAATTTTTATCACAAGATTTTTGAGAACGTTTATGCTGTAATATAACTACAGCAAGCAATTCAGGACAAACAAGTTAATAAACAAAACTACAAGTTTAATCCATAAATCTTATGAGCCAGGAGGGGAGCTAGATTTATTTAGAGTTAGATTAGGGGAGCTAGATTAGATAAAAAACCTTGTTTTCAGATCAAAAAGTTTTTTTATATTAAATTTTTGACCTTAAAACTTAAGTTTGAAGTCATTTAACATTTCTTCAATTGTCAAAAAATAAGGAGTTAAACTTCCTTCTAGAAAATTAGAAAAACTCCAATCTCATACGCCATGTATAACTACTAATTTCAAACCCGTGTATATAGTGCGCAGAAACGTGCCTTTATACTTGTCTTGTACTCCTGCGGGAGGTCGTTCCAACGAAGTTTCAAAAAAGTCTCCACAAACTGGAGACCCACGTGTTGGAAGAGCTGCGGGTTGCCCGGTTCCGCCAACTTGAAACCCACTTCCGCGCTCAGCTCGGAATTTTCTTTTATATTTTCCAGTCGCTAAATGAGAATAAAATTTGTTGGTATTATAACGTGCGGTTTGGCCGGTGTGTTTGCGCTGACAAATGAGTGTACTGCTACCACACGCTACTTGTTGTTTGAGCATAGGTGTTTTTGGAGGGGGGACAGAGGGGTCCATCCCTCCCCTAGAGCCAAAATTTTGGACCCCCTAGAAAAAATCTAGGGCCCCCTCAAAAGCTAGAGAACGGTCCGGCCTGACCCCCTTCCCCCCAGCAAGGCTGACCCCCCTCCCGACCAATTTGGAAGTATATTTTTTATTTACTGTCAAAAACACGGTTTTTAGTGAAAAAGAGTGTTTACAAATTTGGTTTAAAATTGGACCCCCCTGAGTTCCCCCTAAATTTGAAATCTCGCACCCGGGGTCGACTCCCCCTAAAAAGCCAGGGGGGTCCGGACCCCCCTGAACCCTCCCCCTCCTTAAAAAATTTTGGGTTTAAACCCGGGGGAGGACCCCCCTAGGGGACCCGACCAAAAACACATATGTGTGTTGTGTGGGTGTTTGCGCGATGTAGCCTTGGCTATCTGACCCTGTATATTTTTATTATAAAAAGGCTACAAACTCCTGGCGGAATACCCTAGTACCCGGAGGGGGTTACAGAAAAAGGCACGTAAAATAACTAAGGGCGCGGTTTCCCAATCCTGATTGGAATGGGCGAAAGGCGGGTTTTTGGTTATAATAATTAACTTAGATTTTAGAGCAGCACTTTAGTCAGAATTTATCCCGATCTCACAGCATAATAATATTTAACTTGAAAACCTGCGGGTTATTACCCGCAGGATGCGTGGTTGTTTTGACTACAGGCGAAAAGTTTAACAGATTGAAAAGAATTTGAAAGGAATGTTAATTTGACTTTTAGTTAAAAGCAACGTTTTAAATTAAATAAGAAATAAATATTTTATAAAATTTATTTAAAATAGGAACCCCGAACGTTACACTTCCCCCCTCCCTTCGGGAAACTGTGTGCCCAAAAATGAAAAAGCACCCAAAAATTATGGCGCTATTTTTGACCTATTATAACGCCAAGATTGCAAATTTTCAGCCTATTTCAATGCATTTTAAACCATTCTAGACCCATAGATATTTTTGGTTGGGTCCGCTAGGGGGGTCCACCCCCGGGTGGAAGGCCAAAGTTTTTAGGGAAGGGGGGTGTGAGATTTCAAATTTAGGGGGGTCAGGGGGGTCCAATTTTTTAACAAAATTTTTTATAACTAAATAATTTAAGTGTTTTAGATCTAATATTGAATTTTATGTACTAAAACCGCCTATTTAGGCCTAAACAATGTATTTAAACACTGTTTTTAACTAAAAAACCATGTTTTTGACAGTAAATAGAAAAATATACTTCCAAGTTGGTCGGGAGGGGGGAGGGAGATCAGCCTCGCTAGGGGGGGGGTCAGGCCGGACCGCTCTCGAGCTTTGGCGGGGAGGGGGGCCGCCTGGATTTTTTCTAGGAGGGTGGTCCAAAATTTTGGCTCTAGGAGGGGGTGGACCCCTCTGCCCCCTCCCCCCAAAAAACATCTATGTTTAGAGCTACTTTCACCTTAATTTCGCTTTTTGTCCTTTTTTTCCCTTTTGCCTTCTTGTTTTTCTTTTTTCCCTCCTCTGTTTGTCCCCCGTCCGTTTTATTGCCCCACCCCCGCCGTTTAAAAAAAGTTGCCCCCTTGTTTTGCATGGCCCCCTCCCAATAAAACCCCGGGAGAGGGGCAGTGCACAAGTCTACCTAATTATTTGAGGCTTACTTTACTTACACTAGAGTAACAAGTGACAACCATTAAGTGGGCAGCCTTCCAGATTTTCGGGGCTATACTCATACATGGGCACGGGGAGGGGGGGAGTTGGGGGAAATAACCCGTCCCCTAAATTCTGATGGGGTTTAACCCCTCCCCCACTCAGAAATGGAGGGAGAAGAAAAGGCTACCCCTCCCCCAATTTTGAAAAAATGAAGGAAAAAAATCTTCTTTAAAATAATTTCTAACTGCTTCCAAACTTAAGTTTTAAGGTAAAAATGAATGTTTTTAGCAATAAAAAGCTCAAAGATGCAGTAAAAAGGGCTTTTTGACCTAAAATTAGCGTTTTTACCTATTTTTCTTTCAAAATCGAAAAACAATATGGGAAAAAAATGCATTCCAAAAAAAAAAACGATATGGGTAAAATGCTTTTAAAATTAAAATAAGACCTTATTGCAACTTATAAATTTTATTTTTTAATTCTCTTAATAATGTGTTTATATATTCTTATAATTGGATAAATCATAAATTTTTTAATAATTACGTAATAATAGAATAGCAATATTATTGTCTTGATTATAAAGTCAAGTATCACAAACTTTTTACTAGACCCTCCCCCTTTTGGGTCGTCAAAGGGAAAAATTTGGGGTTAGAACCCCCTTTTTTTTGGGTCGCCAAGGATAAAAATTTGGGGGTCTAGAACGACCATTTTTAAAAAATTTTCTCGCGCTTTGCTCAGCGCTCCATTAATTATATAGTCTCCACTAATTATATAGTCTCCACTTGCAAATTTGTATTACTTTGTTTTGTAATCTTGGTATGACCACGCTAGACCCATCCCATTCTTAATGTTTTAATTAGTCTCCACTTCCACATTTGTGTTACTTTGTTTTTGAATCTTGATACGACCACGCTGGACCGCCCCTTTAGATTGTTATATAGTGGTATTAAAAATTTAAAAATTAGAAGTAAATTTAAAAACATTTTCTGGCACTTTGCATTGCTCAGCTGTAATTCAATGTACTCATTTTTCAGTTGTTTTGGAAATCAAAAATTTTAGGTATCAAATTTGTTTGTAAAAAATTTTTCTTTGTTTTATAGACTTTTTTTTATTGAATAATAGGAAAATAATGAAGTAATATGACATAAACGAGGTAATAAACACTCCGCGCGAAGCACGAAAAAAATTTTTAACAAAACAAAAATTTTTTGTTTTGTTAAAAAACAAAAAAAAAAAAACAAAAATTTTTTGGACCCCCTGGAGGGACCCACCCCTTTCGGAAATTTTGTTCAGGGTTGGAGTCCCCTTTCCAAAATCTTTCCGAAATCGAAAAAAAATTTTCTCCGGGAGGCGAATTTGGGAGGGGGTGTCCCCGGGTACCCCAAATATAGGGGGGTTGTCAGCAAAATCCGAATTTTTTTGGGGGGCTATAACCCCCTGCCCCAACCGCCCCCCTGCCCACCTATGGTGAAAACACTGCCACACCGCAGCGACAAATGGCAACGAAATTGTCTAACAACGCCACGACAAGAGTGCGTTTTTACATGTGACTCCGGTACTGTGAACCAGTTATAACAAAACAGAAACAAAACAACCGCCCTGCTTAGCTTCAATTTTTTATAAACAACATTTAATAAACTGTTGGCTTGTTTTTTGCCGAAACATTTTTTTTTCTGATCATCCAATAAGAAACAAAAAAATTTAAACATCTTATTATCATTTTTCTTACTTGTATTTGTAAAGAAAAAAGCAATGCACTCTGTACTTATCTAGAATTTTTTTACAATTTCTACTTTTCAAAAACAAATGCAAAATGAATTCACAAAAAAATTTTGTTTGAGATTTTGGTCTCTATAAGTATTAAACAAAAAATTATTATGGTGAATGTATTATGCATACATGGGCACGGAGGGTTGGGGGGGTTAACCTTAACCCCCCCCCCAAATTCTGAGAAGGGGGGATTGTTTAACCCCCCTCACTTAGAAGTGGGGGGGAGAGAAAAGATTAACCCCCCAATTTTGGAAAAATGAAGAAAAAATTGTCTTTAAAATGACTTTTAACTGCCTCCAAACTTAAGTTTTGAGGTCAAAATGAATGTTTTAAGCAATAAAATACTCAAAAATGATATAAAAAGGAGTCTTTTTGACCCAAAATTAGCGTTTTTTATTTATTTTTCCTTCAAAATCGAAAAACGATATGGGTAGAATGCACTCCAGAAAAAAAAACGATATGGGTATTTTGCGTGTCTCAGATTTTAACCCCCACCCCTTATTTGGGTTTTAACCCCCCTCACTCCGGACCAACTTGCCCATGTATGATGGTATTATGTATACATATTAGAATCAAACAAAAAATATTATAAGCTTAACACAAACCATTTCCGCATCTTTTCTAGCAGCATTTAGTTCTTGATTTAGCCGCGTTCTCTCGTCTTTATTTGAACACCACGACACATCGTGGTAAATAATTGTTAGAAGATTTGCAACTTCACCACAACAGTCATTTATTTTTTCACTTGAATTGGCGATCATAATTTTGTATCTGTAACAATGGACATTATATATGTGTTTTTTTAGAAAAATAAAATATTATATAGTTTTACAAAATCAGGTAATCAGGCAATCAGCTGTAGTTAGTAACCTTCATTGGTGAGAATCGGGTGTGGGATGGGGTCCACTTCACTTTACCTAGCCGCAAAATTTGAAAAAAAAAAACAAGAAAAAATCAAGTCCCCCCTCCTGTAGATGAACACATTCACCGAAGCTAGGGGGTATTTACCATAGGTGTTTTGGGGGGACAGAGGGGAGGGGTCCATCCCCCTAGAGCCAAAATTTTGGACCCCCCCTCTAGAAAAAATCCAGCCCCCTCCCTCCCCTTCAAAGCTCGAGAGCGGTCTGGCCTGACCATAGATGAACAAGGGGGGTAGGGTGGGGTCCACCCCCCTAGCCTTGAAATTTTGGGGCTCCCCCCTAGAAAAAAATCCAGGGGATGCCCCCCTCCCCCCAAATTTTAGAATTTTTTACCCCTGACCCCCCTCTAGATTTTGAAATCTGACCCCCCTCCCTCCTCCCCTTTTGAGAAAATTTTAAGTACTTTTTTTATACTAAATTTCCTTCCAAAAACGTGAATTTTTAACACAAATTCATGTTTTTACACCTTTTTTATACCTAAATATAGCTTTTATTCAATAAAATGTAGTATTATCCTATAAAAAGAACAATTATTAAAGTTATTATGGTTTAAAACTGTTTTGCTTTGGACACGGACCCCACCTGACCCCCCTCTAGGTTTCAAAATTTTCCACCCTGGGTCGACCCCCCTAGAAAGCTAGGGGGGGGTTCGACCCCCCTAGGTCCCCCCCTAGATTTTGAAATTTCATTTACCTGGGGTAAACACTTCCCCTTAGCTTTTTGACCGTGTTCATCCATGGGCCTGACCCCCCTAGCGAGGCTGACCCCCTTCCCCCCTTCCCAATTTGAAAGTATATTTTTTATTTACTGTCAAAAACACATTTTTTAAGTTAAAAACAGTGTTTAAATACATTTTTTAGGCCTAAATAGGCTGTACATAAAATCTAATATTAGATGTAAAAACACTTAAATTATCAGGCCTGTGCAGCACTGCCCCCCGGGGTTTAAACAGGGGTTAATTCCAAAGGGGGGGGCAACTTTTTTGAAACGGGGGGGGGGGGGGCACGAGCAATAAAATGGGGAAACGGTTACCACATTGAGCTCGTAGCTCCAATCACCTCCCAATAATCGTCAGCCTTCAAACCAATCAGACAATAGCACCTAAAACCAGGAAAACTTTCACCAACCTCAATAAAGCCAATTGGACCAACTACAAAAACGAAATAGAAACTAAATTACTTACTTAATATCCCAGCTCCCACAAAAGTCAAAAAAAATGAAAAAACGTTTAGAAATATATTAATCAAAGCTTCCTCACACAACATACCAGCCGGTCGTCACAACAATTTTCAAGCTAACCTTACTCCAGAAACCATAAAACTTATCAATGAAGGAGACAATCTACGCAAAACTAACCCACTTTCACACCAAATACAAGAGCTCAACCAAAAAATCCACATCCAAATCCGCAAAAACGCTGCCAAAAAATGGCATTCATATCTGGACAATTTCAGCCATAAAACCAATTCCTCTAAATTTTGGAAAACCATAAAATCACTGGATAACAAACAGCCACCCATCCCAAATTGCGCAATAAACTTCAATGGAAACTTAATCAACGACCCTCAATTACTAGCAAACAACTTCAACAAACAATTTACTCCAAACAAACCTTTCAAAACACCTAAAGAAAATCGAAAATTAATCAGAAGCATTAAAAAAATCAAACAAGAACCTAAAACTATCACAACCATAGAAGTAGAAAATGCCATAAAATCATCTAACAACTCCAAAGCTTTTGGTCCTGACAACCTAACTATTTTCCACCTTAAAAACCTTGGTCCTCTTGGCATTCAATATCTAACTGATCCGTTCAACTTATCACTAAAAACAAATAGCATACCTACTATCTGGAAAACTGCAATCATAATACCACTTGGCAAACCCGGAAAGGATCTCCTCATCTCTACTTCTTACAGACCAATCTCACTTCTCTGCCCAGCAATAAAAGTCTTTGAAAGGTGGGGGGTGGTTTGGGGGGGGGGGGGGGAAATAATACCGGCATGTGGGTGGCTTGCCGCGGTTTGATCCAACCAATCCTTCTCCAACATCTACAACACCATCCAGATCAGCACGGTTTCAAACCCAAACACTCAACAGCTACTGCTCTCCTTCAACTTACCAACAAAATAGCAACCGGTTTCAACCAAAAAGCTCCACCCAAACAAACAATAGTACAGACCTGTGCACGGTCTGAAAATCCCCCCCGTTTTATTGGAGGATTTGCCCCCCCCCCGGTTTTATCGCCCCCCCCCCCCCCCCCGCCAAAAAATGAAAAAGTACCCTAAAATTATGACGCCATTTTTGACCTATGATGACGCCATCATCGCGAATTTTTTGCAGTTTTTAGCCTATTTCAATGTATTTTAAGCCATTTTAGACCTATTTTTTCCTTATTTCCGCTTTTTTGTCCCTTTTTTCCCTTTTCCCTTCTTTTTTTCTTTTTTTTTCTCCTTTTTTCTCTTTTTTTCTTTCTCCCCTGCTTGCCCTCTCCCCCCCCGTTTTATTGCCTTCCCCCCCCCATTTCAAAAAAGTTGCCCCCTGCTTGCCCCCCCATTTTGGAATTGCCCCCCCCGTTTTAACCCCCGGGGGGGGGGGGGGCAGAGCACATGTCTGATAGTAGCAGCCTTGGACCTTACCAAGGCCTTTGACACCATCAGCATAGAAATTTTAATCAACAAGATAGCAAACAGCACACTACCAGCCTATCTAATCAGATGGCTAAGTGGTTATCTCAGAAGCAGAATCAACAAAACTTCATTCAGAGACTCAATCTCCAAACCCAGGATAGTACAAACAGGCGTGCCTCAGGGCTCAGTCATTTCTCCAACCCTCTTCAACTTCTACATATCGGACATACCTTCCCCACCTGCCAGCGTCAAAATCGTCTCCTATGCTGATGACACCACAGTCTACTCCACTGGAAACGACATAGCCAATATGGAAACAAAGCTCACTAATTATCTCAACACCCTAAATCAATACCTGAATCTCAACCACCTCAAACTATCAACAGAAAAATCAACAGTTACACTTTTCTCTCCATCCTCACAAGAATACAACTACCACCCAAACGTGACCATACAAAACCAATTTTTACCGCTCAACAAAAACCCCAAAATCCTAGGTGTCACTTTTGATCCAAAACTAACCTTCAACAACCACATCACCACCATCAACAACAGGGCATCTAGACGCAATAGCATCCTCAAAGATAATAATAATAACATCCTCTGTCTTCACCAAAGATAATAATAACTTTCCATATTTTGAACCAAAAAACAATCAAATACTTGAAAACATAAATTTTACTGTAAGAGATGTTTTAAAATTTCTTAAAAAACTGCCTAATAAATTGTCTCGTTCTCCTGATGGCATTCCTGCTCTTTTTCTAAAGCGATTAGCAAAAGTTATTGCAGAACCCCTTTCTAAAATATTTCAAAAATCTTTTGATTCAGGTGAACTTCCAAGTGAT
>JASAMX010023375.1:0-12343 GCA_030248175.1 Microlaimidae sp. YZB2_3 | reverse complement strand
TGTTTGTTTTGTTTGTTTTGTTTGTTTTGATATTTGTTAATTTGTATTAATTCCATTGCATTGCATATATAATTTGTATATTGTTTGCAATGGAAAAATTTCTATTGCTCGATGTACATTAGTTACACGAGAGTTTATAATTTACACAATACACTAATTATTTTCATTTTTAGGCCTGATTTGGAGAAAAATGAGGACTACTGGAATAACAATGATATCATAGAAACCCAAATTACACTATAGTGTAAAATATATCTAAAATTGGATTTATATTACTTTTTTATGATACGCTTATATTTAGGGTTCTGTCTTATCTTTAACTTTTTGCTGGGTAATATCCTCGGTTATGAATTTTACTGTTGACAGTATCAAAAAACGGTATATGTTGTGATCCATGTTATAAAAATTTCCATATAAGTAGGTAGAATGTTGTAAAGTCAGGATGCAATCAAATCAGTGTTGGAGTCATATAAATTTATTAATCTTGCTGTTTGGTTTCTTTTTTGACGGTAAAAGTTTAACAGAAAAATTGTGTAAATAACACAATAATAGTTTGCTCGAAAATAGTTATGTAAAAATAGGTTTGCTGTTCAAAAATAGTTTCGTTTTGAATACAAATTTGCGGAAAACAAATTTAAAATTTGATAAGTAATGTTATTTTCTAACACCAATTTCAGATTACTTCTTTGAGGCAGTACTTTTTTGTGACGTCTCTTTTGTTTCAGTACAGTTTTATGCGTACTCCTCTGTAAAACTCGGGACTGTTTTGTGCAGTACTCTTATGATGGGCAGCTACAAATTTTTAACACTGAAGAATAAAATCTCTAATATATTTTTTAAAATATTTTAGTGAAAGAAATACGCCGTTTTTTTTCTGAGTTGCACGATTTTGTAATAATAAATATTTCGTATGCGTACTGAAAAGTCCTGCACTTTTGAAGTTTTCAGATAATATTTTTTATTATTTAATTTTTTTTTTTAAATTTGTTATTTCATCTTGTTAAAGCAGGCCCATACTATACACATACTTTTAGTTAAAAGATTTCAGCTTGATTATGATTGTGATGTAAGTTTCTGAAAACATTGTGGCTAAAATTATTATATTAAAATGTTAAGCAGCATTATATTGTACTTATTATAAATACAACTTTAAAGGCGTAGTTTTTATTTATCATATTACATCATTTATCACAATATGTACACAAAATTAGATTTTAGTATTTTTTTTTACATATATAACCCATCAAAGATTAAACTTACTTAAAAATTGATTTTTCATATATTTTATAAATTAAATGTTCATAAAAAACCTAGTAAAGATTTCATAAAAAAATTTTAAAAAAATAATGTTAGGTTTAAGATTTTAAAATTAAATATTAAATGTAATTTTTCCTCTGTGTCGTGTTATTTTAGTTAGTAAGTAATATATATATACTGATAATAAAAATTAATATTTGCTCGTCTAACCGTGTAGAAAAAACTTTATTTATATGCAGAAATCTTCATAAGTTATCTATGTATTGTATACTTTTATGCAGAATCTTATGCTAAATTTTGATAAAAGTTCCGTTAAGGATATCTAAAACAAGCTATAAAGGTTTTTTTATTTATACAAACAACTAATTAAAGCGTTCACTATGCCGTTTCGCTTTCAATAATATAAAAATGTGGAGTACAAAAACAAAAACAACGGTAGAACAATAGATTACACCAATTTTATCAATGAAAATAATTGTTTCAACAAAAAAACAGTTTGTTGCGCACTCTAAATTTTTAAATTATTGAGGGTATGGGGCCATAAATATTGTTCGAAAGCATAATTTGTAAAGCAATGGTTTACCTACAGAAAGTCCAGCATATTTATTTAAATAAAACTGTAAAAAAGCTGAAAAATGTCGCTGTTCCAAAAATCGAACAGTCTAGGCAGGTGGAACTCTCATGGGTTTGGCAGGGATTACTGCAACCATTCCCTGGTTGCCACTGACTGCCAGGCGGGTTTCTGGGCGAATTGCCAATAGCCAGTTTGAACCTCGTCGACCTTTTCATCTTCGTAGGGGGTGTCGAAGAAGGGTTCTCCGCCCTTGGGACCAGAACCGTCGCGAATGGGACCGATTTCCGCATCAGGTCGATTGTAAGGGTACGCTTCCGGTTCGTCCAAAAGGTACGCAGCCCAGCCGCAATGGAATAGACCGTAGCCGACAAACATTAGCAAGATCGCCAGCGGAGAAAGCCCAGCTAACCTGAAAGCAAAGCAACAATAAGCTGAAGCATTTAAAAATGGTTCTAATCGGATAATACTTTAAGATTCATATTAATTAGCCTTGCATATCCTGCTTTAAGGTAGAACACCACAGTTAGATTTTGACGGCAGATCTTTTCTAATTAATTTTTACTAACGTAATTTTTCCAGTTCATTCACTTTTTGACATTCATTTTTCTTAAAAAATTGTTATCGTCCACAATTATTAAATGACACCAATAAAATACATGTCAAAAATACATTATATTATAATAAAATTCATTACCAAAAATATTCTTTTTTTTTCATTTTTCATTTAGAACACTTTTTTTAATTAAAAAGTTAAAAATTAAAAAAAAAATTTTTTTCGAAGTTAAAAATGTTTCGTGTGAGAGACTCGCCGCGTGCGAGAGACTCGAACCTACGGGTCCGAGTATACGAGACCGACACTCTAACCACTCGGCTACTAGCCCACCTCATATCTGTCTCGTAAAAGATACTTCTAACAAACTTTTTAAAGGTAGTTTCTCGGCGTCAAATCAAAAAAATTTTTAAATGAAAATTAAAAAAATTGATTCGCTCAAATTTTAATGAAAGTTTAAAAATAGTTAGACACAAGTCTAATCAATACTTTAAATTGTATTTGATTAAAAAACTAATTCAGGATTTTTTTTATTTGATTTTTCTTTTAAAAACATCGATTTTTTTAATTTTCTTAAAGTTTTGAATTACGTTTTACTTAAAACCACATCTAAAAGTTGCCCCCTATTTTTCGTTAACTTTCTATAAAATTGCAAGAAAAACTGAGCGAATCAAATTTTTTAAATGGGCAAAAACTGTTTTTTGATCTATAAATTCATCAAACTATATCTCGAAATAGAACATTCGGTAAACAATGAAACTATTACTGCTGGATACATCATAATCTGAGCTTTTGATCGCACTATACTTTTGTCAGACAAAAATTATAATATCTAAGTTGATATCTAACTTTTAGTAAAAATCGTTCGTCATAACTGTGGTGTTATACCTTAAGCGAAATAAACAAACTTTTAAGTGATTTACGCTGTAAACAGCAGTGGAACGACCGTGTGTCGGACCGAAAAATAATAATGTACAATTTGGCAGGGTATTAATTAAATTGATTTATATGACTATTGATTTATATGCGCCTAATTGACTTATTTTTTTTATTTACAACACTTTAATTTTCGTCTTGGGGCGTTTTAAATGAAAATAACGAATCAAATCGTCCAAAACAAACCTTTTCGTTAGTGAAATATATAAAGTTTATTTTTTTAGTCTACGTCAATTTTCCGCAAATAATATGGACATTTTCCACTGAAATTTTTTAATACACATAAAGTATACTCATGACATACTACTATAATGCAGAACGAATCCAGCGACTCGCAGCCGTCGATTCATCGTAGTGTTCGGTTAATGTCAAGTTTTAGGGTTTTTCGTGCCGAGGGCACTTAAAATTGGAATTTGAAAGAATATGAAAAACGTAAAACCGAAAGTGTAAATTCGCCAAAAATATTTCCAAACTATTCTCTGTTTTTTTTAGCGATACTTGGAAAATTGTGGTAAGATCCTCGAACTTTTGGCTACCTCCTGAAAAAAATTTTAAATTTTAAATTTTGGGGGGGGGGGTTAGTTGGCCCAAAACCCCTCAATTTTAGGGGCAATTTTTTTCAGCCAAATTTATTTCTAACTTTTTACCATATGAATCCTTAAATCTGAAAATTTTTGTGCAGATTGCCCATATTTTCCTGAGCTTAAATATTTATAATTTGTTAGAGGTAACCTACCTGGGTCGGGTACCCTGAAGGGTTAAAGGGGGTCAATTTTACGATTTTTGCAAAAAATCTTCGTATGAGGGGCAGCAAGTGCACTTTTTGGCATAATGTTCAAAAACTCTTTGAGCCACAGATTTTACACCCGAGGAGATTTATGCAAAATTTTATGTTCTACATTTTGGTGACAGTCAAAAAAAAATTTTTATGCCCTAAGGCACTGCAATGGGTGACCCCTAAAGTTTCAACTTTTGACAAAGCCCTACTACATAGACGAGTAATACATCATTTTAAAGATCTCGGCGTGCTAATTTAAAAAATATATAAAAATGTGTTCTAACAGGTCGGGTAACCAAAATACAGACCCTTTGTACCCCCAAAATTAGTAGGGGGTGATTTTTTTGTTTTTATTAGTTATAAACTGTTTTTATATTGGTTTAAAATCTCTATGCGTGCTGATTGCAAAAATATTAATTTTAGGTTAAAATTTTTTATGGTTACCCGGTTACAAACCCCCAAATACCTCCAAATGTTAAAAATGGTAATTTTGTCATTTTTTTATTTTAAGTGACGTGTTTATACTCATATAAAAACTCTCGACGCACTGATTTCAAAAATATATAGTTTATTAAATTTTGTTCAGTGGTTACTCTATTTTCGCACCCATTAATGTACCCCTTAAAATTTTTAAGGGGGATTTTATTATAATACTGTCATGTTTTTACTCATATGAAAGCTCTCGACACGCTAATGTCAAAAATATCATTTTTAACTCAATTTACCCAATGGTTCCCATTTTTACAACCCACAATTCACCACGTGTTGGATGTGCGCCGCCATATCTGCCGCCGAACTACCGCCAAACCGCCGTCAAACTTCCGCTAATTAGGAACTAAGGCGTTAAAATAAAAACATTTTATAATAAGACGGTTTCAACTAAATCATTGTTTATTTTTCTAACTTTAAAATTTACAAAAATGTGTTATAAATATAAACTCGGCTTTACTCGACTTTTTTTACTTGACTTTTTTAAAGGTTAAGTTTACGCGTTGCTAAGCGTGAGCAAAGCCTAAAAAACAACCTAAACTTTCTTCGCGCAGCTATTTGTTAAAGTTTAGGTTGTTTTGAAGGCCTCGCTTAGGATTAGGAACGCATAGGCTTAAACTTTAAAAAAAATCGAGTAAAACCGAATTAGCCTATATTACGCGCTGAAAAGTTTGCGCGGGGAGCGTTGAAAATTTGTAACTACTTTTATATTAATAGGTATGCTGCTGAAGCAAAATTCCCCACGATGCAATAGGCTATAGTCTGCTCAGCTACTTTCTAAAAAGGTGATCTCGGTAAAAAAAAACAACTCGGTTTTGTTTTCAATTTTTTTGTGGAACAAAAAAAAAGATTAACAGTTTTTTGTTCTATAAAAAAATGTTTAAAGATGTAAATATGAGATTAACATTATTTAATTACATATAATTGAGTTAAAACCTTAGTTTTTAAATGGCGGCGGTTTGGCGGCTATATTTGGCGGCAGTTTGGCAGCAGATTTTGCGGCGCACATCCAACACGTCAATTCACCCCAACAAATTTTTAGGAGGTCAGTTTAATATATTCATTGTAATACCGTCTTGTTTATACTCATAATAACGCTCTGGAGACGCTGATATTAGAAACATCTTTTTTAACTTTATTTACCCAATGGATACCATTTTACAATCCAAAATGTACTCTCTAAAATATTTGAGGGTATTTTGTGGGTTGTAAAAATGGTAACCGTTGGTTGCTTCGAGTGAAAAATAATGTTTTTGAGATCAGCGTCTCGATAGCTTTAATATGACTATAAAAACGACCATATCTAGTAAAATATTTAGAAATTACCCTCTAAAAAATTTTGGGGTTTATTGTGGGGTGTGAAAATAGTAACCATTTGGGTGAATCGACTTAAGAATAATATTTTTGACATTAGATCGTCGAGATCTTTGATATGAGTACAAAAATGACGGTATTATAATAAAATATGAGGGTATTTAGGGGTAGTTGTTGCATTACCTGAAACTTATCTCCCCTATGCAGATTACACAAAGGGCAGGCACTAAGAAAAGCCAGGAGGGGCAAAAAAAATTTCACCCCTATGGTTAAGACTCTTCGTCCAACATTGATAACAATGTAACGAGGTAATCATAAAAAATTTTAACCTAAAATTAATATTTTTGCAATAAGCACGAATAGACCTTTCAAACAAATATAAACACAAACTTATACTTAATAAAAACAAAAAAATAACCCTTTACTAATTTTGGGGGTACAAATGGGTCTGTATTCTGATTACCTGACCATTTAGAGCAATTTTTTATATTTTTAAAATCAGTACACTGAGAGCTTTAAAATATATATTACTCGCTTATGTAGAGGAGCTGTGTCAAAAGTAGAAATTTTTAGGGGTCACCATTGCAATGCCTTAGGCCATAAATTTTTTTTTAACTGTCACCAAAATATAGAGCATAAAATTCTGCATAAATCCTTTGAGCATTATGACAAAAAGTGTACTTGCTGCCCCATACAAAAAATTTTTGCCAAAATCGTAAAATTGACCGTCTTTAACCCTTCGGGGTCCCCGACCCGGGCAGGTTACTCCTAACAAACTATGTAATTTTAAGCTCAGGAAAGTATGGGTAATCTGCACAAACATTTTCAAACGTAAGGATTCATATGGTAAAAAGTTAGAAATTTAACTGAAAAAAATTGCCCCTAAATTTGGGGGATTTTGGGGCTAACCCCCAAAATTTCTGAAAAAACGTTTTTTTTCAGGTAGTAGCCAAAAGTTCAAGAACCTTAACTCGAGATATTTGCATATTGATCGCGGTGCGTTCAAAATCTATAGGAGCTCAAACAAAAATTGTTTTGTCACAATTATCCCACTATCGCTAAAAAAACAGAGAATAAATCTAACCTCAAACCATTTTTTTTATTTTCGGCTCTAAGTTTCCATTTTCTCGGTTCCGAATTTTTACGATAACTCCAAGTTCCCTGCTGTCGGTTTCCAAATTTGAACCATAAGCCAATATTTTAAATTCAAAAAAAAGTTCAATAAAAAAAGTTTATTTTTTGTAAGCTTTTGTAATTCACTTCGATTTTCAACGAGACAAATGAGTAGTGGTAAATTAAAAAAACAAATAATAATTACCGTATGTCGTAACCGGATTGGGACAAATAATCATTTTCAATTATTACCTCTGACCTATGTCCAGAAAAATTTTTTATTAAAGTCCGTCTTTTTTATTATTAACGGAAAATTGGTATCTTAATTTTTGATTAAAAAATCTGTCCTAAATGAAAAAAACAACAAAATCAAACAAATGATACAAAAAAACTGCACTCAGATTGTGCAGTTTTTTAAATCGCTAAATCAATAAAAGGGACAATATATGATATTACACAAAAAAAAACAAAAAAAAACCAGAAATTAAATTGTTAATAATTTTTTGTTCTTTTTCCTTATTACTTTGTATACTTTGGCTTTCAGATAAAAAAAATTTTTTTTAAAGACTAGGTACATAAAAACGTTTTATAAAATTTTGCCCAACCCAGGCCCGTCTCCTTTGAGCAAACTTACACACTGCTGCAGTGACCGGCTATACAGGCAATGATAATGGCAAGTACAAGAATAAGTCCAAATATCCAAAGACCAGCGCCTAAGAGCAGAACAACCGTCCTAAATTAATTTAGTTTTAATAAAAAAACGAGAATTAAAAAAATGCTTGATAAAAGCTGTAGTGATTTTAAATTTTTGGCACCAAGTTTTTCATTTTCAACTCCAAGTCCTCTAATTTTGATGTCTTAAATATAATAGCGATTACCACAAAACGTCATTTTCTATTTTTGGAGTAAAAAATATGATCAAATTATTGTTGTGGGAGTTTTATAGGGTGAACAGTTGATCGAAAATGATTAAAAATTATAATTGTAACTATATACTATAGACCTACCTAGCATTACAAAAATTTGGTTCCCCGCGGTCCCGCTGCGAAATCAAAATTCGTTATGAAACCATCGATTTTTACCAAACTTTTTCGGAAACTGGAGATTAGACAACTATGTTAAAACAATGTCGAGTATTTTTGTTAACTTTTGACCATTATTTGGAGCTATATGAAGCGTAGCTAAGGTTTCTCATATGTAAATTTTTTAATTAATGAGAAAAAAAAACATTTTGTAATGCTTAATTAAATACAAAAAAACAACTAAAGTTTTCCAAGTAGATGTTTTATTTGTATATAATATTTCTAGTTTCAAAAATAACACAACAAAATGCATTTAACTTAAGAGAGAGGAACTTTGTTTCGTGGTTTGATCGCCGACCCAATTTTTGTTATGCTGTAGGTCCATTGGTAAGCCAAACGCGGCTGGTGCAACTGTACAGTGAAAAAAATGCTGACTTACATATATGCTGACGAATTAAAAACAGTTATTTATACTGTTATTTAGAAAAAAACAAATAAACAAACATAGTTATTATAAATGATGATTTGTTTTCATGCTTAGTTTTGCTTGCTTTTCACATGATCCCTATTGTTCTTATAGTATACAATTGCACCACACACGTTTGGCATGTTGATAAAGCATGAATTTTAAAACTAAAACCTCGACTTCTTTTCTTGTTTTACTTGCAATAATATTCAATATACAAATACTTGAATTTGTGTTGCTATGGTCTAACATTAACCTCATTGGTATTTATAAGTTTTTTTATAGAATGATATAATAAATTTTTATCGTTAATTTTTCAATTTTTTTAGTTAAAAGTATCGTTTATATCTCATTTCACTTCGTTTTTAATCTTTTTTCCAAACAATTTTAGTTTAGTTTTTGCTTTTTCGATAAGGATGGGGTATTTCAATTGGAAAGGCAGGTATTAACCAGCCTCCTACCTGCTTTTATTACAAATTTTGCTGCCTCATTCCTGCCTTTACCTGCATTCATTTTAAATTTACCTGCTTCAAAACTGCCTCCTACCTCCCTCTGAGACAGTTTTAATTGCCTCATAGTCGCTTTTTAACATTTATATGCTTTAACAAAGGAGGGAGTATCACCTGCCTTGTGTGGCAGTTTTAATTGCCAATAGCTTTAATGTTTTAATAGCTTTGGGAGCCGTTCTTACTGGGTTATTATTTATTATTGGAAAATCACGTGCAGCTTCCGCAATTTTTTTACTTAACAAAATGAAATAAAATAGGTAAAAAAATTATGCAATAAATATCTAAAAATTTCGGTATTATAGTTCTTATAAACTCAAAAATTCTTTACTGTTTGTACAAAAGTAACTTAGACTGGAATATGAAATAAAATGACTAAACAAAACGGCAAAATTTTTCTAAATTTAAATAAATTTTTCTGTGCGGCGGGCGACTGCCGCGACCGCTCTGTCACATCTACAGAGATGTGACAAAGCGGTCGCGACAGTCGCCCGCCGCACAGAAAAGTTATAAAGAAAATTAAAACAACAATAACAGAAATACGCACGATTGTTTACTTTTTGTATTTTAACCATTTCAAGTATATGGAAACGGATTCGAAATAAACCGCTGGCATTAATTTTAATTTGGAGCCATCGGAATTTCTTGAGAACTTGGAGCCATGAGCAATGGGAACTTGAACCCTTTAAGAAAAATTGGTTTGGGGTTAGATTTAGGTTTTCGCTTAGGCTTAGGTATACGTTTTAGCGATTTTAACGTGTGGCTCCAAGTTCCCAACTTAGGGCTCCAAGTTCCCCACTTATGGCTCCAAGTTCCTTATTTTTGCCTACAAGTTCCAGCTCCAAGTTCCCAAGGCTCCATTGACCCTAAATCTCAATATATCCTAAAAACATGGTGGTAATATTAGTAAAATATAAAAAGCTTACTTGCAGGGATAAACGCATTGGTAAACACCTCGACAACAATTGCAGAAAACTGGATAACTTTTCTGTACATACCAACCATCTCTCTGTTGCTGTTCCACTGACACAACAGTTACCTCGTGCATTTTTAAAAATATGGAGATCTGAAACCATATATTATATTTAATGCTGTTACTTCTGGTTAAATTATGCAAAAACTCAACCACAAAGTTTACGTGTAATAATATTAAAAGAAACAGGAGATTAATATAAAAGGTTTACATAGTATGCGAAATGTTTTACTTCATTTTTTTATAAAAAAAAAGTAAAACTACGGTACCGAGTTAAAAGTTTTGTGTTTGATTTCAGAAATTTTTGGTGAAAATTTTGTCTTTTTTGCAAAAATTTAGTTTTTTTCCTGAAATATAACAAAAGATACGAAAAAAAATTGAGAATAAACAAACAACGTAAAAATGTAAAAATATATGAATAATAATTTTTTTGATATTTTGATTGGCAATTTTTAAAAAATATTAAAAATAAAAATGTTTAATTAGAAAGAACTAAAATTTTAATCCCAAATTAAGTGAAATCTGAAAAGTCAAAAAAAATCAACAAACACTGGGATGTTTTTTGAAATTTCTAATTCTGCATTTGTGCCAAAATAAACAATTTTGAATACTAAAAATACATTTTTTATGTTTAAACAAAAAAGTTTCGGAAAATAAATTCAGTTGACTAAAGTCTGGTTACTCTGGTAATAATCTAACCACAAGTTTCTAATTCCGTTCTTATGCTTTTCATGTTTCCTGAAAAATAGGATTGAAAAAGTCGTAGGCTTTTTTTTCTAAAATATTAATACCTGGACAAATATCTCATGTTAAAAATCAGTTTTTATACCTTTAACACCCTTGTATTGAAAATCTTTTTACATTTTTAACTATTTTTTTATTTTTTATTATATATTTTAACTATTTTCTTTTTTAACTAAGCATTCCGCAAGAAAACAATAAAATATTGCATAAAAAATAATATATTTTTCATTAAAAATATAAAAAATTCATTTTTGTTAATAACCTGCGGGGTTGTACTACCATACAAACGCTTTTCTTAGATATTACACTTTTATGAAGCTCTATGATAAAAAGTCTAGTTTTAAGGAACACTAAAAAAACTTCTATAACTAATTAATTCTTTCCTAGAAAAGATGATCTTCATCTTGGCGCGATGAAAATAATTAAATAAGATTTTAAAAAAATACATTGATTTACTCTGCAAGAAAACGACAATAACTATTGAAATATATATAAATTATTTTGAATTATTTTTATAGATTTACCTGGCATAAAATTATTAAAGATTCAGTTACCCCCACAAAAATTTAAAATTTATTTTTTTGCGTTGAATTTTCATTTCGCAAGAAGACAACGAAAATACAATTATTTTATGCTAGGTTGATAAGCAATTTGCAAATATTCAAAAAGTTTGCAAGTTGTTAATTAATAATCATTATAAAAATGAAACAAATGTGTTAGAATTTAAAAAAACATATCAACGAACTAGATTGGTGATATATCAATCTTTAATTCTTCTATATAATAAGATTTTCAAAGCGAATTTAAATTAAAATTACGCAATAATTAAATTTTTATTCTTATATTTTTTATTGCTATTAAAAACAACTTTCATTAAGCCATAACATTGTCGCCATGTTTCAAAGAGAAACAAAGCAAATTTTAAAACCACAACAGATCGTTTGCGTGATTAATTGCGAATGATTGAAATGAAAGCAAGAATTAGCGAGACACATGATTAATTCTAGCTGACGCTTAATTCAGCAATTATTTCATGTAACCAACGTGGTTTTTTTTTAAATATATCTTATTGCTATGGTTAGTCGAAAAATCAGGAAATGATTGGATTCGAATTTTACGTAAAATATTAATTTTATACGATAAATGACTGATAATGGTTTTAAATTTAAATTAAAAGTCTGTTGTTTTGATAAAAAAGTAATTTTATAGTTTAAAATGCTAGTTTTTTAAGGTATAGGGTTTATTGATAATATACTATTTGGGAGCCCATCTTCGAAATATTTTTACCGTTTTTAGTACTGCCACCCCACGAATTTTTTGATGGTTTCTGTGATACCTCAGTTTTTTTGGGGAGAAAAGAGAGGAGGGTGGGGAAGGTGGGTGGTGTCTCAAGTTCCAGGATTTGGTCGATTGACTGGATCCGCGAGGTTTTAGACCGCCAGCGTCAGATGTTTGACTTTTGTTTCGTACCATAATCAAATAAAAGGAATAAATAATATCAACCCGAAACCAAAACAATATAAAAAAATCGGTAAAATCCTGGTCCGAACAGCAAATAAGTAATGTAATAATATTAAATCAAATTTTAACCCTCATATATTTAGTAGACATTACATTATGT
>JASAMX010023374.1:0-49280 GCA_030248175.1 Microlaimidae sp. YZB2_3 | reverse complement strand
CAAGTGCTAAATCAATGTCTAACTTATAAAATTAATTATAACTGAAATGTGCAAAAAATGTTTTCCTAAAAAGCTTGCGATTGAGAATAAATTAATATTCGTTTTTTTTTCTCACAAAATCTAAAAAGCTTGCGATTGGGAACAAATTTTTTTTCACAAAAAAATTTTAAAATTAAAAGCAAATCTACTAACAAGGTCATAAATTTTTCTTCGTTTTTCGGTATAGATGTCATGTCTATATATTAATATTTTGTTTTTTTGTGTTTCTTTTGTCGATTTCATAATAATAATATTAATTTCGAAAGCACAGAACATTAATTAACGCTCTTTTTTAAATAAAATAACAATACTAAAAAAGAAGATGATTATCCGTTTAATTGGAATTAAACATAATTTATAAATCAATTAAAAGTTGTCCTGTTTTGAATATAGAAAAAAAGTATGGTGTTATCAAAAAATATAACATAGTAATAAAGGAAAAATAGGTAACTTCCCATATTGAACAGACACGTTGACTGCCCTCCGTAGGACGCACCCTAATTCCTAATTCACCTAAAATTTCACCAAACTATTTTAATTAGTTGTAACTTTTTTTGTTTTTGGAACACATAACTTTTTTTGTATACACATTTGAGTTTATAGCTTTATTTCTATCAATACTAACTACAATAGTGCTTTATAAATAAAGCCGATGAGCTGATGTGCATTAAAATAATTATTTACGATTGATTAAAAACTTTTATTATTAGAAATATTTGTTAAATGCCTTGTCACCTAAACATTGTTAGTTTGTTTAGCTGCCAAAAAAACAAATCTAATTTCGTGCGGATTTTTTTGTCGACAATATATTCTTGTATTTTATTTCTATCAATTTATGTTAAGAAAGCAGTGTTTATTTAAATTGGTTAACTAATGATTTAATGTTTAAGGTAAACGTATAGCCATTAGTCATTTATAAACCAAACGGAAATAAGAAACCCACAAAATCAAATTAGATCTGAGTGAGCTAACAATTTGCTATCTCTAAAAACCACTAAAACTGTTGCTTTACTTCCAAAAAAAAAGCACTGCAACAATATTTGTAATAAGTGCTAAACCAAACGTCGATTATTTTGATATTAAAATCTATGTTACTATGCATAGGTATACAGAAGATTTTCTCCCAAAATTCAATTTGAACCTACCGCCAGTTCGAAAACGGAACATCTAACAAACAAACAAACAAACAAACAAACAAGCAATCAAACGAAGACGAAACAGCTTTTTGTTCTAACGCTGCGGTCTTTTAACGGAAACATGGCTTTTGGAGTGCGGTTTTTAAAAAGCGCGGTCCTAAACAAATTTTTTAAGGACAAACGACGCTGGATACCGCAGTAACATTATTTTAATAGATTGTCCATCCTTGCTAATACGAAATTAACAAGCAGTATGAAAATAAAAAAAACTGAAAATAAAGAAAAACAAAATCAAATTTCACATAAAATTCATAAAATACCTTCACAACTATTAAGTTCAGGAGTTTCGAATAAAACTTCCATTTTAAATCTTTTTTTGAAAAATCTATGCATTCCACTTTTTTTAAAAATAAGTCATTTTTTTAAAACTATTTTTTTCCTATATGATATCGAGAGTTGAGTTTTTAATTTAGTGAAACAAAAATTGCTAAAACCGAACCTAATGTAGGCAGGCAATGCTTCCAGTATTGTTAACTCATTTTAATATTTTTTCGTTCTTAACAGCATTTTTTTAACTACAGTACGATACGTCATAGTTTTTAATGTACTACTTTGTGATTTATACTATTATGATAAGTATTTGCGTGAAAATATTTCAAAGCAAAAATAATTTTTCAATAAAAAGTAATATAAAACGCAAAGTTTTAAGAAAATCACCTTGTCAAAATGAAGACAAAAATAGTGTATATTTGTTTAAAATTTTTAAATTACGTCATTAATTACATATAATAGGAATGCAAGAGAAATATTTAAGGAAAATATTACGTGACAATAAAATGTAAACCTTTGCATATATTAGTTGTTTACATTTGCATGTGAAATAAAACATTAAAAAACATTTTTATTTAAAAATCACAAAAAATAATTTTAGTTATTTCATTTTAAGAGAGCAAGTTAATTTACAATTTTTTACAAAAGCAAGGCTTGTTAAATGGTTGTTGTAAAATTTTTTTTATTCTTTTATATCTGTTTTCAACTTTTCCCCCGAATATAATTGAAAATCAGAGTAACACATCAAATGCTATTTGTTTCTAAAGTTATTTTTTCTCTTTCAAATCCGTTTTACAGTTTTTATAAATAATTGTTTATTTCAGGGAGAATTCTAAATTTGTATATTAAACAGATTTTAGAAACATTATTTTTCGCTAAATCTTTTGAAAACTATTCAATACAGTATACAATACATTATTATTATAATTCTTATCAATAGAGCACCAATAGAATAAAATTTAAGCAGTATAAAGAATGTCTTTGATGTGCAGTATGGGAACACGTTCGCAAGCAAACGTTACGTACATACTAATGTACTGTGCTTTTTGAAGTTCAGACTTTTATATCAAAGAAACAAGGTTGTTATAAATTGTCAAGTTCGTAGTAATTATTGAGTGAAAATTTAATTTAATTTTGTTTATCTTTAGAACAAAGTTTTAATAACAAAGCATCAATATCAATTTATCAGTGATTTGTTTACAAAATGTTGTATTCCGTTGTTTTGAGTTCTTGCATTTCTAAAGTCTCCAAACTTGACTGAATTCGTAAACCTTAATTTTGGTCATTGACTGCTGATACAATTATGTATATATCGATATATAGTATTGTCCTTTTGATACAACTATGGAAAAAGCAATATATATTTTTTCGGCAAAAGCAGCAATCAATGTCGATAATTCAAGGACGCCCAACATTAAAACAGTTATTCTACTTAAAAAAGCAAACAAAACAGTATATTAAATCAACTGTGAATGCAAGGTTTAGTGTCAGTTTAAAACGAAATTCGACCATATTTAAAAATAATCCTATTTTACGCTACCGCAACTGAGACATTTAAATAAAAAAATATTAGAAATGATAAGAAATATCAGTGAGCAGCAAAAATTTCAAAAAACAAAAAAAAATTGTAAAAAACTTATTAGCATTCGTACATGCCAAAGGAAAACATATTGACGAAAAGGAGTTTCTCAGTGGTTTTGATGACCCAAACAGCTTAAGCCCCAGTTATATACTGCGTTTTTTAGAGTTTGTCTCATAGTCAGTCAAGTTCATTTGTTCAGATTTACACTTTTCAGCATTGCAAATTGTGGTAGGTTCAATCAAAATATTATGGCTGTGCTGCCCACTGAAATAAAAAAAAACGAAAAGGAAAAAAGATGTCATGTTAGCTTGCATGCACTCGAATAACACCGAATTCTATTGAATAATCAAATTTAAGCGCGCTGCTTTTATCAAATTTAGTATGTAACTATCATGTTAACTTGTAATACCGACCGCGGCAAAATAAAATAAACGATGTTAATTAAATTTATATAAGAACTCTTTAATAGGTAAACAAATTTAGTGTTATATATAATTCTCGCAGGACTTTCATGCAATTATATTTTGATTATGTACGGGTGCGGAATTTAGGGTTGGCAAAATAAACGATGGTAGGGTTGGTAAAGGTTGACATATGAATCACATACTTATTTTGCCATAATTTGATTTATTTTAAAAAACAAATAATTGTTTATAAAAAAATTGCAATATTGAGTTTCAATTCGTTTTATCGTTCCTTTTGTCTTAATAATAGATACTGTTTTTTTTGTGATAGTATATGGAGTCATGGAAAGTGGACTATATAATTTTTTGATATGTTCTTGACTGGTGTAATGAGCATGAAATTATTATATTATGTCATCAGCACATTAAGACCACACTTAATAATAATAAAAATACTGGCAAGACGCAAAAGTCTGGGTACTCAGCTTTAATGTTTTAATTGTACAATTAAACATTTAAAAATTACAGAAAAAACTCAAAAACTAACCAACTGCAGTGTAAACAAAATATAGTATATACTTGTATGTAAAAAAATTTCTTTGTTTATTCGCCTAGACTAAACAAATTCAAAAATTCTAAAATATATGCGAATTCTATTAAAATATTTGCATACAAAATAACATTATATAAAATGTAGCTTTTACAAAATCAAAACTTACATTAAAGTAAAAACGCAATATAACTTTATAGGTCATTGCAAAACAAAGTAATAGAAACAGCAACAATGCAATATTATTATTTACAAACTTTTTACAAGCACGACTTTGTCTGTCCTGTTTATATTACGTAATCAATCGATAATTATAGTTTAAAATTCTCGGGTTAGTTAAAAATTTAAAAATTATTTAATAAGTTTTTATCATGGAAAGAACAAGGAGGTATACACTGGGCAGCTAGATTATAAATGGATTGAAAAACAGTGCAAAAACTTTCGGATTTTTTTGTTTAAGTCCTTTTAGTTTGTTTAAACAATGCGAAAAAAAAACATAAATTATTGGTACCTCTCGCATAGAAGACTCGAGCCTTGTATGCAGAAATACAAGCAGTGTATGCAATGTATATAGAACTCGGGACTATTTTTTCTGGTTTATTTTTTTAAACTATTTAAAATTAAAATTGTAAGCTTTAAGGTGCAATATACCAATTCATAATGCATTTTATTTTGCCTTTTAATCAATATTAATCGACGTATTAGGTCACACTGAGAAAAAAAAATATTACACCAAAAAAATAATTCGCAACGGTTAATGATTTATTAACAAGAATACTACTTGGTTATTTCCAATGATGTTTTTTATACACTATTTTTTATAAAGAAAAAAATTTTATTAGACGTATATTAATAAAACTTAATAGAAATCATGCTAGGGTACCAAAAAGCTTGGGTTTTAAATTTGGTTCAATTCAAAAAAGTATTAAATAAGTACTGTCATTTTCAAAAAAAATTAATTTGTGTTTTATATAGTTGGTGTGTTTTTTGGTGTGTTTTTGTTTGCCAGTATTCTGATATTATTTGTTAGCTATTCAAAGTTTTACTTTAAAAAAAGTGAACTGTCTATAAAAAAGACATTTTACGTATTTAAGTTTTACATTTTGCAATTATAAAAATGGTCAAAAATACACCATAAACCAAACACCAAATATTATTGTTGGAATATGATATTTTTAAAATAGCATTATTCATCTAATACTTTTCGTAATTAAATCAAATTTAAAATTTAGGCTTTTTGGTATTTTAGCAGGAATTCTATGAAGTTGTGTTAATTTCCGTTTAGTAGAAATATTTTGTTTGGAAAAATAGTGTATGAGCTGAGATACTCCCCTGGATTACAAGTCGAAAAACCATCATCATGTATTTTACAAAAAGTAGGCGGAGTGAGATTTGTAAGATGAGGAAATACGAACGTCTTAAATAAATTAGACCCCCGGCCGCAATTTGAACAGTGCGCATTTGATCATTGCAAGTCTGTTGTTTGTCCGTAGTGCCCCGCGGCGCTGGTGGTTTGAAATCGCTGGGGAAGGATTCCGTTTGGGGTGGTGTCCCCTCGGCAGGAACCGCTTGGGTAAGGCGGGGGCGGGGGGAGGAGCGCCGGGCCCTCCCCGCTCAGATTCGGCGTGGAGTTGAACCGCCCGGCGGGCCTCTCGGGCTGCCGATGCTGCTGGCTGCTGCACTCTTGAGCCGAGGGGTAGGCGGGTGGCGGACGGATGAGACCGTTGATCGTGCCAGGCGATGGCAGCCCCTCCACTCGGATTCCGTAGTTATCGTGCCAGGAGAGGGGTCGGCCCGGCGGCGATTCCCGATCCCCACGCGGGGAGACGGATGGAGGCAGTGGCGGTGGAGTTTTAGCGGCCAGATCGGCCTTGGAGTCCCGATACAGAGCCCGTAGAAGAGGGAGTTCTTTCCCGTGGTTTCTCAGGATTTGATCCAAGGTCTGACCCAGGTTACCACCCGCCGGATCCTGAGCCCCGGCTAGGTCGGTGGAAGTGGAAGTCGGAGTAGTTTTAGCGCTCCGACCGATCGGAGTGAAAACCTTCTGATTGGCATTATTAGATTGGACGGAGTTGGAGAAAGGGTCGGTAGAAACTCGCGAACTGACCGACTGACCGGCAGATAAACCGACAGATTCGGAATATGCCGGCGGACTGGCCATCGCAACGTTCGGCTAAAAAAGTGAAATTATATGGATTTTACAAAAGTAACTGATCATACCTTTGCAGCAAAATAAGAAATTTATATCAAATTTGTATCAGTAAATGGGCAATATTAGGATGTGGATTGGATTAAAAAAATGTTACAATTGTTAATGGAAATGAATAAAATAACTGACCATACCTCTGCAACACAATAAAAAAACTATATTAAATTTGTATTAGTAAATGGGTAATATTAGCAAACATATATAATATAATACAAAAATTTGCAGCTCCTATATACAAAAATTAAGTCAGTAAATGCGATTATAATGAGCTAATCTATTTGAATGGCACCCTCATAATAATGGCATATTCGCTATTTTAATTTACGCAAATTAAAATGGAAAGTAAGCCATTATAATGGCATTTCAATTTAATATAAACAATTAGCATGTGCAGGTTATTTACAAATCAGACAAAATTTTGTTTATTTCAGTTTATTTCATAAAAAAATTAATTTTGACATGTTGTAAATTAAAACCAAACCAAGACCTTTCTGTTAAATGGCTGAATAAGCCCAGATTTAAAGTAACTAAACAGTGTTACACTTGCGAGTATAAATGCCATGAAATTAAGTTATGCCATTATAATTTACTTTTCCTTTTAATTAGCGCAAATTAAAATAACGAATATTCCATTATTATGAAGGTGCCGTTTAAATGAGTCCATTTAAACGCTTTAGGTATACGCTGACTTAATTTTTCATAAAGGAGTTGCACATTTATATTATATATTTTTGATATTAGTAGGTGAATTGGAATAAAAGATTACTGAGCATTTTTAGGCAACAAAATACGTAATTAATGTCAAATCTATATTAGAAGATGGTAATATTACTGTATGGATCGGAATAAAAAAGCTAACTGAACTGATTATTTTACTGTAACAAACTAAGCAATTTAAACTAAATTTATATGGTTAAGTAGATTGCTAATATTTCAAAACATGAATGTGAATTTTTTTCCATGAATGGATTGTTGAAATAGGGTCGTTTTAGTATTTATTCTATTCCGCGCCGGTTTTGAACAAATTTTTTGTTTTTTTAAGGTTTTTTTGTAATTCGAAAGGCTGTATACCTGGGGCTAAAAACAAGAAGCCATTTAACACTGTAAGCTTTTTTTACTTCACCAAAATCTATTATTCAAGCCATGTACAAACAAAACTACAAAAAAATAAGGGCACTGTGATAAAACATACCGTCGTTACTACAGCAAAATAAGCCACAGTCAGTATAAAATAAACGGGAATGTGACTTATTTTCCATTTAATTTCCTATTTTAAATTTAAATGAGTCACAGTTATATATATTTATACCAAATGTGGCACATTTTGCAAGATTACAAGTCGCCTTTAAACCGGTCAGTTCGGACTGCACTTGTGCGGCTAATAATGTTAACGATGCTAACAAATTTCAAGCAACGTTTAGAATTTCAAGCACCCTCAAATATCCGGTGCCATTGGTGATTGGCGGCTATATGTTTTGCGCCGTGGGAGTAAAAGCGGGAGGAGCTAATAAATTGGAGATCTTTGCGTTCATTGGAGATCATTTTTCCCAAGCGCTGATTGGCTAAAAGTAATTCTAAAGCGTCATAATGCCGCCTAAATCTTTAACACTGAACAACTTTTGTTAAAATAGGAGGGTTTTAATCATCGCGGCAAACAGACCGTAAAATACAGAATATTAGCCAAATTAATTTCCCATACATAGTGCTTTTATTTTTTCGCACAACTTTTACCTTTCCGTCCTGGTAGATCTGTCTCAGGAGCGGGGCGCGGGAGTGTTCCGGCATGCTCTGAGCCCGGTTTATAGGCGCGTGGGGGCGGGAGGGCGGCGGGAGGACCCCCGCCGGACTTCGCCCCGCCCCTATTGGCTGGAGTCGCATTTTCTCGTGGCGCTTCCGGGAATGAAACAGGCGCTCATTGGTGGAGAAAGTCGGCGGAGCTGCTCGTTTCCCCGCCCCCTCGAGCGGGTAGCGCTGTGGGGTGCCGAGGTCGCTGCTGATTGGTCCGTACGACTTGAGCTCGCTGCTGATTGGTCCGCAGGGTTTCACGCCGCACAGGAAGGACTGTCGCGGGGAGTCGATCACCTTGAGCCGCTGAGTGGCTACCTTGTGCAGGGGGTAGGAAGGAGGTAGGTTCTCGTACTCGTGTGGAGGATATGACACTGCTAGCGCCTAAAATGTTTAAAATTTAAAACGGTTGCCGTTTTGTAGATCCCCCTGTGAAAAATCTTGTAACTTACATAATATTTTAGTGCCTGTATCATGTCACATGACATATTCTGTTATGTAATTCGTTTCACAATAAAAACCTACAAAGTCACTCACAGTCGCTTACGAATTACTTACTGTGTTTTACCTCGTTAATTTATTCTGTGTCACTCTGACACAATGAGTCACAATCAGTTTAAAATTAACGTGACTCTGACTCATTTTGTTTAAATTACTTGGGTGTTAAAATTTAAAAAAGTCACAATTACGAGTATTTTACTAAGCTTCTGACTCATTGTTTCAGAGTAACGACAATTTATTTGTCGTTACGACGATAAAACGCGCGAATTAAATATATATACTTATTAAACGATAAAAATGCGAATTAAGTTTTTAGTTACTTTAAATTAACCAACAAACGTTTTTTTGAGGTGGTGCTTAAAAAAGGATGCATAAAACTAATATTATTGCTTTAAATCTCGTAGTCTGCACAAAAATGATTAAATTTTGCAACGAAAATTGGGTTTTACAAAAAATCTGGACAGATGCACACAAACACATGCACACACACGCACACGTATGCACGCACGCCCCTCCCCGCTTTCCTCTCCCTTCTCGCAAGCACGCACGCACGCATACACAAAAAAATTAAAGAGGTCTCCTACTTTCTTAAATAAAAAAAAAACAATTGTGGAAAAACAATGCACAATTTATGAATAATATGTTTTGTTTTTTATAATATTATGTGAAACTCTAACCACTTCAAACTTAAAATTTTACAAATTAAAATAAACAACAGAAAAATCTGCAGATATGAATTTAAAATTACAGTTGCGAATTTCCACACTAATACGAATGTATGCGGATGCCATTTTTGGAATATCTCTAGAACATTAAGGTTCGGTTTTTAGGCGTAAAATAAGTCAATTTGATATATTATATAATTTGTCAATTAAGCAGCAAGGCGAAAATTAAAATTTCAAAATTGCTTCTGTAAAGATTGTCATTCATTACATATTGTTCGTTCATTCATTACTTAAGTAAAAAATGAGTAAATGGCACTCTGTATAAAATACAACTGATTGGTTTTTGTAAGTTTAATACAACATTGTAAATGACTTAGAAAGGCACATAAAATATAGTAATATACTTTAAATTAAAATTTCACATATTTTAAAATGTTTTCAGCTGAATTTAGAGCGTAGGCTTTCTTATCATTCACTTTTTTAGCTATATCTACAGATTAAAAATAAAAAAAATCGGTATAACATATAAACTTTTAGCAAATTAAACTCTTTTAAAAATAAAACCTACGAAAGTGTCCATTTTGACAACAATAATGAGTGCAAAAATCATTTTTGTCAAAATAAAACCATGAAAATCAATGATTTTTATACAATCAAAGCAAACAAAGCAATTAAAATAATAAATCTTATGTTTTATTTAACGCGTTTGATAAATGCATTAGCTCAGCTCAAGTGTGACACACACGCCAGAGTGTTTCTTCTGTGAAAACTCAAAGTGCAAGCATTAATAAAAGGCAATTATTTTTGCCCTTTCGTTGTCCGGTCTATGGTGTAATGTATCGCACGCCAGAGTTGACTTTGTAAGTTACGATTTCGACTCCTGCATCGGCCAAATTTTTCAGCACCTAATTATTTTCGCTTCTACTTTGTGTAGTCACACAAGGATCTTATTACCCGGTGATATTTTAACTCACAACAATAAATTGTAATAAGTAATTATGGTAACTGATTTTAATTCGGTCAGTCTTAATTTCGGCCAGCGGCTAAAATTTTTGTTTGCCCTGCGCAAAGTTATGAAATCAACTGTGTATGGCTAAAATTTATGACATGACAATCTATCCAGCCATACGCAGTTTATTTCTTTAACTTTTTGCATGGAACAGCCGGTGGCCGAAATTAAGGCTGGTCGAATTTAAGTCAGCTACCTTATAACATCAGTTTTTTACAATAACAATTACCTCTTCCGAGAGTCGGGGTTCGCTGACCGCGTGCGGGGGTCCGTCGGGTCCGCGGCCGGCCCTGGCTAGATTGAGGACATGGTCGATCAGTGATTGGTTGATCCCGCCCACCGTCTTCCGCCGTGTCATCTCTGATTGGTCGGGGCGGCGTCGGTGGGCGTGCCCTCGACTCACAGCCTGTTCGTAATTGGGCGGTTTCTGGACGCAGGCGGCGGACGCCGGCAGATTCTGCAGCGATTGGCCTTTGGCGATCACGTGACTCTCGTAGGACGGCGGGGGGCGGAGATCGGCTGTAGGCAGATTTACAAAACCGTTCAGATTATGACTGGAGAAGGAGGTCGGTGCGGGTCGGTCCAAAACGGAGTCCGGGTCGGTCCCGCCGACATAGTGGAGCGACCGAGCGCCGACCAAGTCCTGGAGAGACACCGTGGCTTCGGAAACCGGTTTCCCGGAAATATTCACCACGGTCCTGGAGCCGCTGGTGGATGAAATGGCCGGGATGTAGTAGTCGGAGTCAGGTTGAACGGAAAGCAGCTCCGACGACTCCGACTGGGACTGGCGATAATCGACTGCTCCTAATCGACTCGCGTGGAAAAGAGACAGGGGGAGGATTTCCGAGGTCGGAGTGCCGCTGGTCTGAGTTGCTAGAGTTTTCAAAAACGACCGACCGCTGGTTCCCGGGGTCCCCGCGTTGCTGCCGCTGGGAAATGAAGACGGGGTTCCGTTTTCCTCCGGGGTCAGTCCCGCGGTCTGAGTCCCGCTCTCCTCCGGGGGCGCCCGCCGACCAATCAGCGGGGAGGCGAGCAAGGCCGGGAGGGGGGCGGAGCCCGGGGACCCGCGCCCCCTTCCCTTCGGGGAGCCGTACCCGTTCAGAGTGCGATGGCGCAGCTCCGTGATGCTCACCTTCAATGGTGCAGCCAAGTTGAAACCGGCGGCGGGGGGCTGGGGGGCCCCACCACCACCCACAGTCACCGAGGATACGCCGGGCTTGAGTCTAGAATTACTGGCAGAAGCTTCCGCAGAAGAGTGCGCCGACCCAGAAGGCGCGTAACATTCGCTTCCGGCGCTAACGAAGGAGGAGTCGACGGAAGGCGGCAGATTCGGAGTGGTGGTGCGGTTCCCCAAAAGAAAAGAGACCTCCTTGGCGATTTTTAAAGGCGCGGCTTCCTTGAGAAGCTCCAGCCGAGGGTCTGTTAGATCGTCGAATTCTTTGGTCTAAAACAAAACAATAACACATAAACTAAATACGATTATAAAATTTACTATTTCGAAATTTTTAATTAAAAAAACGGACGTAACTGGGTGAAAAAAGTCTGAAAGATGTAAAATGACAAGTTAATAGAATCTAAACCGTTTTTTTTACAAGAATTGCCGATTTTCTTTGAAAATCGAACGTAATTGGCTTTTTTTGTATATTCCAAAAAACTATCAGACGTTAAAAGTCTATCCTGTCCATTAAGTACTAAAAATTGGTATTTAAAATAGATTTGGCGGGTTTTTTTACTCTTCGTAACTTTTACGCGTTCGCTCATATAACCTTCAGTACGTGAAGTCAATTCTTTCAGTAAGTGTGAATTAGAAACGATTGAAACCAATGCAACATAACCAATATGGCACTAGTTTCGAAAAATATATTTATAAAGTTAATGTCTAAAAAAATAATTCTTTGTTTTTGACATTTTTTTGATTATTTATACTTCCCTAATTATATAATATTAGTGATGTTCCATATAGCTCTTAAATCCAAAATGGATTCCCGAACGAAGCTCCAGTGCATTATGCAAAGCTTTTTATTTTTTACTACTTTTTTGAATAACTAAAAGCTAATAAAAATGCCATATATTATTTATTCTAAATTTTGCTTTTTTTAACTTTAACTCTTAATGCTATATATTAATGCTTTAGCTGTGTCTTGCACTATGCGAATTATAAACAAATAAATAAATAATAAACTTATTAAAAGCAATAAAAATAGCATAAGAAAAGAAAATAGCATAAGAAAAGAAATTCGCTAACATAACTTCAATTTTAAGGTTAAATTTAGTAACCCTAAGGATATTTATGTTTAAAATCGGGGCCTGGCATTTTTTCTAATAACAAATGGAGCTTTGAAACACTATATTTGTGAATAGGAACATTACTACAAAATTATTTTTTAAAGTAGGAGTGCCAACTATCATTTAATATTGTGATCCGAATATCTGGCCATTTAAAACGGAGAAAGCTTTACAGCTTAAAAAACACTTACAATCGCGTGATCAGACGATGCCATTGATCTATCGTCCTCCGATGCCGTCACCGTTTTGTCTTCGTGGAGCGGTGACCTCCTGGAACTGGCTGGTGTCAGCGTTTCCGCCTCCTGATTGGCGGTAAATTCGGAGCTCCGGAGCGACCCCGGTGCGGCTCCGCCCACCCCCTCGCTTTCCTCAGTTTCCGTCGTCAACCGGTAGTGTCGCTCGTAGTCGGCTAGGATGACGTCATCGGGTCGAAGGGCGAATTCCCCCAGGGCACTAGAGGCTGCCGGGGGATCGCTCCCCGGGGAAGAGAGCAGGGATAGTTCGGAGAGAATCGGCGAAGAATCTTGAGTGTTGCCCAAATTGGACACTTCCAAATCTACATCTAAAATATACTAATGATCTACAATATACTTATAGTAGTAATATAAAATATACTCTAAAACACCTAGGACTATTTTTATCATGAATACGTTTCCGTGATCGCCTTTTAGAGGGTATCTTCCTTTGACTACTGTGGTGTGTAAACTTAACGACAGTTAATTCCACATATCACTTAGTTCTTACATACAGGTGATACGATACGTAATACAGTATGCGTGGTTAATAGTGTTAAATGATATCTTTTTCTATTTTGAGAACAAAAACAATTAGCAGACCAGGATGATTAAAAACAGGTGTTATATTTTATATATGTAAACTCGAATTTCCAAAGCCTCATATCTGAAATATCAAGACAACGGGAGTGCTCACCTTCTTCGTTGGTGCTATCGTCGTGGGTGTGCTGACGGTCGCTGACGATACCGGAAGTGGTGTTGGAGCTGGTCTCGCTGACGATGCTCACCCGCTGACCGCCCACTGGATGCTGATTGGCTAAAAGCAAGGTACCGCCTCCTCCTCCCAGATCTTCCCGGCGCAACGCCTAAATAATTAAAAACACTAGGTCATTACTTTGACACAATGAGTCAGAAGCGTCATTAAATGCTCATAACTATAAATCTTTTTAGATCTTAACCACATATAATCTAAACAAAATGAGTCAAGGTCACGTTGATTTTATAATGATTGTGACTCTTTGTGTCAGAGTAACGACAACTAGCTTGTACTACGCGAATTTATAATGATTGTGACTCTTTGTGTCAGAGTAACGACAACTAGCTTGTACTACGCGAAAAAATTATCTTTTCGTTTATGAAACAGGATTATATAATCGAAAGAATGCAAGTAGATTTTTGTTTTGCAAATTCAAAGATATTTCCAAAAATTAAATGTTTACTCAAAAATCTTTTTAGTATACTGCATGCCGTACTTTTTTGTAATAAAGTCAATTCAGCACTACACAACCAAAACCAAGTTCAAGTAATAAAACACGGTACTTGTTTTTGAAAGAAAGCAAATTTGGTTTAAAGTACGTGGAAAAGAAATAAAACTTTTAAGACATTTTTTTGATAATTTGTTCTATTTATGTTACTTTGTTTAACTTTTTTACATAATCTTTTTGTATGATGTTATTTTAAAACAAAACCAAAAAAATGTTTTCAATAAATGATGTTTGAGATAATTTTTGTTTTAAGATTTTTATTATTGGAATTGACTCGAAATAATAAGTTTTTTTAATATATTGAGATTATTTGAAGAACAAATTTTGGTTCCATTTCGTAAAAAATGACGTTTTAATGCGGTTTTCAAAATTTTAATTATAAAAACATTTATTAGCAAAACTGCTAAATATAAAAGCTGTCACACAATAAAATTTCCAATTTAAAAAAAAATCAGACAATCGTTTAAAACGTATAAATTAATATCATAATGTTACGTAACTGAACTTAGATCGGTCAAATAAAAATAAAAAAAACAGGAAAAAATGGGAAAACGTTAGTGACTTTTATATTTTTATGTATTTACTAATACGACTTTTAGATCTTTAACCATTACAAAAAAATCTAAAAAAAACTTTTTAAATGAACCCCCGAAACAAATTTATGTTCTGCTAAAAAATTAGTTTAATATTAACGGCCTTTTAAAAGCTTTTGAAATTTGAGTTGATTCACTTTTTTGCCCATTTTAGCATTTTTTACACAGCTAGTTTACAATATAAAAACTGTCTAGTATAACCATCTCGTCTAGTATTCTATTCAAAAAAAAAATTAAATAAATATTTTTACGGTCGACAAAAACGGCAGAACCCAATCAAATTAAATAAAAGTATCCAGTAAAACTGTAGGCCAGATAACCAGATTTAATCAGTTTCTATTATGTTGTAAAAGCATTGGATGCTATTGAAATTCTATCCTACCCTGATATTATCAGCTAGACGGTCCGGCCATCTTCCAACTTGATTTTCGATCCATTCTAGTTCCCGTTTGTCGCTGTATATTAATGATTCTCGATAGCTTTTTCGCTCTAAAAAATAATGTAGAAAAAATGTCAAAAAGATGAATAGGAGGATTTACTAAATTAAAATGTTAGGAAAACTAGGAAGAAGGTAGGTTTAAATGATTTTAATACTGTACCTATTATAAAATGTACAAAATATATAAATTTTTGTGACTTTTGTCTAAATTGTGTTTTGTTTTTTGACGTTGTGATGTTTTTTTCTAGAAAAGATTTTAATCCCGGTAAGATGTTTAATAAAATATTATAATTCACTTTAAAATCCGCTTTTAGTAATTTTTCCTGAAGCACCGTCATGCATGAGCTAATTTACTGAATAATAAAAATGTCACATAATTTTTTTATTTTATTGCCACATTTTTTACAAGCATAAATTTTTTAAACTTTATAAAAACACACATTAAAGCTTCTAAAAATACGGCTTAAGGTTGAATAAACTTTATACTCATTGAAAAACGGATCTTCTAAGGTTTTTCACTTTAAATCGCTGCAGTTCCAGAAAATGATATTTAAATTAGGAACGTCACTATATTTTATTAAAAAAATAGAGGAATAAATTACAGAAGCCATTTTAATGAAAAGAAGATCAAAAATGTGCAGGAAAAAACGTAAAAAAACAGCAAACATCATTTTACTAAAACATTATTTGAAAATAACATTAACTACACAATGGGATCAATAATTAAAAACAAGAATACATAACAATTCTTGTTGAAATGAATTAAAGTGAAACGTTAAAACAGTTGAAAACACGAAAAAGTTTTTTTTTTAATTTTTACCCGAAAGCTCCTGTTTGCGAGCTTCAACCAAATCGGCGTGGAGGGCCATACTCTTTTGGTGCACGGATCGGCAAAATTGAAGTAGGTAACGAGATTTTTCCACGGAGCTGGTGTAATAAGACTGCTTTTTAGAGTCTATTCCACCGATCATAAATTTTCGACGCTAAAAAACTAACAAAGTAAATAAGTTTAGAAATAACTTTCATTTCTTAATACAAAAATCAACAATCATATGATAAAAATTCACTCCGTGAATAAAAAAAAACAATAAGGTAAGATTGTAAGGCATTTGTTGGATTTTGAGGCACCCTTCCTTGCCATTTAAACGTGATTTTAATTAATCCCTCTTTCTGGTCTAACCGAAAAAAATATTTTTGGTCTATAGCTTTTTACTCAGGCTTGGTATTAAGTGAATTTTTTTTTAGATACCTCGAAGCTCAGCTTTCCTATCTTGGGCCATAGCATCGAGAAATTGACGAGTCTTTCACCCCCGGGTGAGATGTCCTGGAGTTCCAAACCTCGAGTGGTGATAGCGAGAATGGACTTTTCGAAATTGTCCGTCTTCCTCCGTCGCAAACCGTACAAGTGCACATTTACAGGGAAAGGGCACCGGGATACCTTAAAAATCAATATATAATTAGTAAGAATATATAACAAAGGAGAATGACCGACATTACGAATATGCGAATTCCGACCGATATTACAAATATATGAGACAGGAGAATGGCCGACAGTAAACTAAATTTTTAACCAACCTTTTGCTAGCAAAGCGGCAGTTATATTTTTCTTAATTTTTGGCCATCGTTTTAACCTATTTTTTAAAAGCATTTATGGGGCTAATTAAAGAATGAAAAAACTTTTTCTTATGCTTAAATTTATTAAACGAAACTGCTAAAATTCTTGAAACAGCTTTATAAATTTTTTTTATCATTTAAAATTTTTAAAAAAAGAAAAAAATCACCAATGAGCCGATGCATTTTAATTTTGTGGCATTTTAATTTAATTTTATTTTAACCCAAATTTTGTTGTACCAGATCGGTTCATAATTGGGTTGTTTGTTAGTAAAATAAATTCAGTTATCTTACATAAAAATTGAATTGTTTAGGTCACAAAAAGGTTTATCGATCGACCAAAGTCACATAAGAATAATTTCCATACGATGAGGTTTAATTTGCATGGAAATAATTGGCGCGCAGCTGATTGGCCGGTCCGTGTGATGTTCAGTTCAGTAAAAGTACGTTTAGCAGTTTTTACGTGGTTTTTCAAGAAAAAATTAAGGTGATTCGACAGTTGCAAACGCACTTTGCCCACCTGAATATCTCGTATGTGACTTTGGTGGAATAAAAAACGAAAAATCTAATAGAAGTACCAAAATATATATAGCAGTGTTCAGGACACAATCCAATCAGGCTTCCAAAAATTATTCATTTTCAAGTATTGTTATAAAGAGGTTATAAATTATAATATAATAAAAAGTTATACGATTTTCTAAAAAAAGTATTATCAATACACTGTTTTATTGTATAATAAAAATAGATTTATTAGATTATTTCGTATATAGAATATGATTTAAAAGTGCTACATCAGTAAAAAACAAAATATTCCATAAAATTTTACATTTAATACATTTACACAGTGGTTTTCCAACCCTCCATTTTTATTTTTCAGAGCTCCGGATGGGAAGTTTCGGAGCTCCGGACATTTAAAGTAAATGGAATGCGCAGATTAATTTTAGTTTACATATTTTTAAACAAAATAATCCCATAGATTTTAAAATACCAGAACACGACATCTTCTAATCGAAACGTCATGTTTTATTATTTTCAATTAGCCTTAAAAAATACTCTAAGAATAGAGCAAAAAAAGAGCGATATGGACCGATGAAGAAAAGATGCGGACTAGTCTGAGATAAACATTATGTGGACCATCGGAAATTACATTTAAAATTCGAATATCGATTTTAAGTATTTGAGCGTTAGAATAATAATAATAAAAAAAAGAAGATGAACATGAATTTTAAATTTTACCCACGTTCTCTAATAATGGTTGGCACGGTGCCGCGGGACGAATTTTTCCCGTGGCGCTCTCGCGCTACCCATGATAAATGTTTTATTGACTGTCTTTTAATTCATTATAAAATAATCAAAATTCTTTATAATTAATTAGCACAAAATAAGGCGGAGTTCCGTGCTAGGGGGTATTTCACTTTTTTGAAGTTCCGGAGCTTAGAGCTCTGGAGTTGATTAATACTATTTACCTCTCTGCAGAAGTTGATTCTGGCGGTACGGGGGTCCATTCCACGCAAACTCCGATGCATGTCCGGCATGTGCCTGGCGATATAGTCCATACCACGCCCGTTTATAACCTATAGAAATAATTTATAGTATTTATCACTAATCACTTACATAAAAATAAATATTTATTATTTATCACTTATCCCCTATATAAATAATTGATATTATTTATCACAATAACATAGTAGCCATTTTAATTCGCGCGAATTAAAATGGAGATGAAGCTATTACAATAGCATAATTTAATTTCATCTCGTATTTCATCTCACAAGGGTAATACTCTCCGGGCCGTGGAAAATCATGTGGCCCGGACAGTATTACACTTGTGAGTATATACAATGTATGAAACAGAATTAAATGCTGTTATATGTTAAACAGAATAAAATTAAATGGCTTCCTCTCCATTTTAATTTGCGCGAATTAAAACGGCTACTATGCCATAATATAAAGGCTGTCATTTAAATGGAGCGGCTAATAATAAAAGCTACCGCTTACTTAATTTTTTATATGCAACTCGTACATTTTTTGTTATATTACATTATATATATTTTTGGTATTATTATAAAAAACCAGTTTATACATAATGGAAAATAGTGCTCCGCCTTGAAGTAGTAGGAGGGTCCTGGGCTCGTAGTCCTCCTGGTCGGCCTGCAGAGCGCAGGAGACCACTTCCCATAGAGCAGGGAAAAAGGGCGATTTCTCCCCGAGCGTATGTTTAGACAGAAAAAATGTACTAGTCTAAGACTGACAATCTGTGGACCATAGAAAATTTGCGTTTTGTTTGGCCAGCTGCCCACTAAAAAAATTCTACCATATAATAATGATTTGTTTATATTTTGAACTATTTACATGGAACTGTTGCTTTTTTTTTTAGTCTGATGAAATGTCAATTGAAAAAAATCATACTCACAGCAATCTTTGAAAAACGCGAAATCGATACTTTTGGAAATATCTTGTCGTTTTTCACACATACAAATATAACCTTTCAGTTAAAAAAATGGCAATTTCGCGTTTGTCAAAGATTGCTATGGGTATGATTTTTTTATTTAAAAATCATCAGACTAAAAAATGCAACAGCGCAATGTGATTAGTTCAATGTATAAACGAATCATTATCATAGGGTAGAATTTTTTATTCAGTGGGCAGCTGCCCTAAACCTAATGCAAAATTTCTTTTCCATAGACAATCACGACGGTTAATTCAATCTATACAAAGGTATCGAGAAGAACTAAATATAATTTGTATATTACGTTGATTAACAAAAAAATCAGCATAAATAAGAATGGACAACCGACTATTTTGTTTTTTTTAGATTTTTCTAAAAAACGGTTGTCTATACTTTTTTTCTTACTCGTTTTTTTTCGTTAACCAACGTCATATACAAATTATTTTCATTTCTTCACGAGACTTTTGTGTACATTAAAATAATCGAAATAATTTTTTCATTTTTATAGTTGTTTCTTACACACACAAATATAACCTTTAAATTGAAAAAGTGGTGATTTTGCGCTTGTCAAAAATTGCTATAAGTATGATTTTTTTCAATTGACATTTAATCAGACTAACGAAAAAATGACATAGTGCTGTGTAAATAGTACAAATCAAATCATTCATCATATTGTAGAAAACTTTTTCAGTGGGCAGCTGCCCAAATCAAATTAAAATTTCCTATGGTCCACATATTGTCCATCTCAGACCAGTCCATTATCTTTAATGTCTAAACATGCGCCCACGGAGAAATCGCCCCTTTTTCCTGCTCTATTCTTAGAGCATTTTTCAGGGCTTTATTATATAAAAAAACCAGCTTACCCACAATGGAAAATAGTGCTCCGGCTTAAAGTAGTAGGAGGGTCCCGGGCTGTAGTCCCCTTGATCGGCCTGCAGAGCGTAGGAGGCCACCTCCCAGCAGCGTTCTTCGGATACCTGGCACCCCTCCACCCAATGGCACTGGAGATTCTCCCGGAGCTGCATGTAGTAGTGCAGCAGGGAGTTCGGACAGCTAAAAACCATGTTTTTATAGTGTATAAATAACGTTTTTACTGGTGATGTTCCCCGAAAATTCTTATCCGCTTTGAAGGGCCAGAGCTCTAGAGCTTGATATTTGAGTAGGAACATGATTAGCGTTTATACTGTGTGTTTTAACAAAAAGCTTGTATAAAGAGAAGCACGAACGTTTCAAGGAGCTGCAATGTATCCAGTAAAGTTCCACAATTGACATTGTTGTTGTGGGGCGAAAAAAATTTCACTCCCACGGTTAAGACTTTTCGTCCAACATTGATAACGATGTTTGCAACCTTTACCGCTATAGTGTTCACTGTGCGCAGTGTTCACCCATTCCGAGGTCTTAACTAAAGGATTTTAAGTCGCCGCCTGATTTTGATCTTATATATTTTGTACACGGGCAGCATAGGTGTTCCTGCAAGGCCAGTGGTACAGATTCCACACACTGTGGAGTTGCATTTGTCCACTAGGTTGCTAGATGGAAAACTGCCATGCGTTACCGACGTACAACTACAATCACTCTAGCCATGCCAAGCTGGACTCATTTCTATAAAAGAAAAGATCCAGCAACCAGGTCCAGATGGTTGATACCCGTAGACCCGTTGGGTGCTGCCTGAAGGTCAGCACGGTCCTGGTGGCTCATTGGCACACGATTGACATTCAATATATTTTATAGACTTGGAATATTAAAGCAAATCTAGAACTTAAACGCGAAGTCAAAATAGGGGAAAGTTAAAATCGAAAGTGAAAAGCTTCCGAACCGAAAGTTTGAAATCACTAAAACTTATACGTAAGCTTAAAGCCAAAATGTCTTTGGGATCTTGTGTAGTTCTTATGTTTGCGGCTTCAAGTTTCGTATCCTGACTTAAAACGGATAATGGTCAATAAAGACTGACGACAGCTTCACTGACATATATGTGAATGGCCGTAGCTATGGGAGAGCAAGGAAAAAGGTTATGTCTGCGGCTTGACCCTAAGCAATAAAGAGAATGCAATTATTTTTGAACAGGCACAGGTTGTTTTGCGGTTTTCTCATCATAAAATCCTGAGTGCAGCTATAGGCACCTTGCAATGGAACTGGGTTAATATATGAAGTATGCAATATACATAAGTGTCACCTTAATGGATAATTACCGTATTCCTACTTATCTTTTCGTAGTATGCAGATCAACCGATAGAAAGCGCGCGAAATTTTGATAGGTTGATTTGCATACTACGAAAGATAAGTAGGAGTACGGTAATTATCCATTATGGTGACGTTTATCCATTATGGTGACGGTAATTATCCATTACGGTAACTAACGAGCAGTATGGGTTTTTATCAAAGCGCTCAACATGTACGCAGCTATTAGCATTGTTAAATGAATGGACTAAATCTGTAAATAAGGGAATGAGAGTCGACGCCTTGTACATTGATTTCGCGAAAGCGTTTGATACCGTTTGTCATTCTAAGTTGTTACTAAAATTAAAAGCATATGGGGTAAACTACGAACTACTAAACTGGATAAACAGTTTTTTGTCTGATAGAACACAAGTTGTTTCTGTAGGAAATGAACTTTCAGAAATTATTTCTGTTATTTCGGGTGTACCCCAAGGCTCTGTTCTGGGACCTGTTTTATTTTTAATTTATGTAAATGACATAGTAAACTGTTTAGAAGGCGCATGCGGTATCAAACTTTTTGCGGATGACGGCAAGTTTTATTTGGCGCGAAAGGACAAAAATAATGATGATCTTAAATTAACTTTACAAAATTTTAATAATTGGGCCACAGATTGGCAATTAAACGTCGCTTTCCAAAAGTGTAATATTTTTAGTGTGGGTAAACAGTCAGTTGAACAAATTGATTATGTCCTAGGTGAAACAGCTATTAAAAAAGTAAATGAAATTCGTGACCTTGGCATTTTAATAACCGAAGACTTAAAATTTTCAAATCATTGTTCCACAATTAGTGCTAAGGCATACTCACGCGCTAGTCTAATTTTAAAATGCTTTAAATCAAAAAACCCGTTCGCGCTTCTTAGAGCTTATAAAAGTTATGTAAGGCCCATTCTTGAAACGGATGTTCAAGTATGGAATCCTTATCTTTTAAAAGACATCAAAAAGTTGGGAAAAGTGCAAAAATTTATGACTAGAATGATTTGTTACAAATGTGACATACCTTTTACTGACTATAAATCAAGATTAAAATATTTTTATTTAGACTCTTTGGAGTTCAGACGTTTAAAACTAGATTTAATAATGGTGTATAAGATTGTTCACGGGTTTGTTGATCTCAAAAGTAACGATTTTTTTAGTTTCGAAAAAACAAATTACTTTTACGTGAACACAATTTTAAAATTCGAAGTAAAGAAACCCCACTTTTAAATTGCCGAAAATATTTTTTCTCAGAACGTGTTATTAAAGCTTGGAATTTTTTGCCAAGAAATGTGGTTTCAACAAATTCAGTCAAAATTTTTAGAGAGTTACTAAACAAACTAATCGACTTAAAAAACTTTTGCATATTATACTAATACATTTTATGCTGTGTATTGTATTAATTTTAAACTTGTTTATTTGATGTGTGAAAAAATTTTTTAATAATAGGGGGTATGTAAGTGTTCAACCTTTACCCGCCTAGTGTCTGTATATGTGTGAGTATACCTGTGTTGTGTTTTTTGTGTCTTATATTTTTTTGTGTTTTATGACATAAATAAATACTTTACTTTACTTTACTTTATGTATATTGCATACTTCATGTATAAACTGCGTTTCAGTGCAAGGTGCCTATATGTTGTTAATAAATATGAAGGTTTCGGTTGCTTATTGTAATTTTGAAAATCAAATTTCGCGTTAGTAAAATATTCATGGGTTGATTTTCTAAAAAATTTTTCTTCATTGCTTGTTTCGTTCTGCTAAGATTCTATTTATATGCTTCCACCTAATATGAATAATAAATAACTTATGAAAATTTTTCAGGATACATTTGGAATATGCTTTTGCCTAATTCTTGCCCATAATTAAGGCGTATATTACATTTTCAAATTCATTACTGATAAAAATTTTAATATCGGTGCTTGAATCTGTTGCTTGTCAGAATAAAACAATAAAAGCGGTCTACATTATTATTATTTTGTTTTAAGCGAAGGAAAACTAAAATAAAAAAAAATCATTTTTTATTTACAACGTTTGACATGGTCCCTTTCTTTAACATACAGTTCTCCCGACTTTCTCATTAAAAAGTATAAATCAATCAGCAGCGATCATTATTTTGTTTGAAGTGAAAAAAAACTAATATAAGAAAACAAAATCTTTGAAATTTCTTAAAACGTTTGACATGGTCCCTCCTTTTGTCACAGTTTCTCTGAATTTCTCTTTAAGGAGTACAAATCTAACAGAGCACACCCCGCATACCAATGCGAAGACTTCTGTCGTAATATCGTTTGTTGGCAATGGCAATGTCATCGGGTGTAAAGTGTGTACAACGAGATGTTTACCAAACTAAACTAAACGCAAAAATGTTCGCGTGGGAGAATTCGCCATCCCAGTTTTGAAATCTTGCTTACTGTGCAGGTGGGCTAAGACAGTTGAGTGAAGGTATTTAATGCTCCGGAATTTCCGCTGGATTTTTTCGACGGATGAAACGGGTAGAACAACATTCTTGCTTGTTATAGATATCAGTTTTTAGTGTAATATAAAATAAAAATGTAAATCGGACGTCGTTTTTCGACGTAAAAGGCCGGGGAAAAATTTTTAAAGCCCGAATCCAACGAAGTTGATGTCCGTTTCACAAATGATTACCAAATTTATTTTAAATTTTAAAATCCTTTTTCAATTTATATATTCACATTTCATTTTCAAAACACTTATTTTATGAGTCAACATTCCTACCTAAAATTCATTAGAAAAAACTGTGAATTAACATATTCTTTTGCATCGGTCTTACCAAAAATTTAATAGTTTTAGGCATCAAGCGGTAGTCATCATGATGCTTATTGCGTGGCAAACATGTTGATTTGATTAGACAATGATAAACGTTAATCATTTATTAAAGAACTACTTTCACAAATCAAGATAGTATATGGCCCAAAGAAGACAACTGATTTTTATAAGAAAACCTATCTACTTTAAGTTTGGTTTGTAAGCTTCTTACGTCCAATAAATAATCTATAATCTTAGTTTGACCAATCCGATTAAAGCAGTAGTTTTTTATTAAAAAAGTACAATGACAACCAGCCCCAATCATATGTAAGAGAAAAATTGAGATACATCAAGCCACCAGTATATTTTACGGTTTTAAATATTGCCGTTTCGTGGGTACGGCGCAACTCTCGCGTTTGGTACTAACTTTACTAATGTTTCAATTAGAGAAAATGCTTCTGTTTAAAAATTTTGAATGAATGTTTTAAAATCAATTTTTAAATTTTGAATATTTTTACAACCAGAACAGTAATAAAATCTATGTAGCTTTAAAATTAGTTTCAAAGAACAAAATTTAACTTTATTTTTGCTAAATTGACATTCTTATCACGAAACTACTATTTTAGTGATGATTTTTAACAATTGTGATGTTTAATCGAAAAACCAAAATATACTTAGCACAAACTGTTTTATTAAAATTAAAGCACTCTAATTTAGTAAAATATATAATTGTGTGGCAATTCTTGTTTAAATAAAGGTTTAAACTATAGAAACTAAAAAAACTAAGGTTTTTAAAATTTTATGATTTTTATTTTTGTACCCTTGTGCCTGCCTACACTAAAAACACTTATTCAGAACAGGTCTACACACGAACAAAACCTGATCACAAGAGGTCAACATTTCACTAACCGCTTTTCATCAACTATAATTCTATAATTTTTTACAACCGATTTTATGACCAAATAGAAGGGAAAAGAAAGACCTTTTAAGATGAAGGTAAACCGTCATAAAAATGTTTATTACTTACTGAATATTTCTGGTATTTTTACAACCAAATTAAAAAGAAACTTTGTTATATATAAGAATGATATTTTATTATTTTCAAGGTGATGTTAAAAAAAAATTTCACAATAGTTATAAGGAGTTAAACAAATTCACGATAAAATTTGAAACATGTTTGCGTTTTAGAATGGTTTTGAACCCGATTTGTAAGTTCAACACACAAAACTATTTGAACCAAAACCTCAAATATCATGCTCTGGGGCTCCGTCCACTTAAAGCAATTAAGTTTAGGAGCTTCGCCTCAAATAAGTTTTTAATGGTAAAATTTAACCTCAAAATTTTTTCAAAGTATTTTCTGGGATTTTTGTAAGTTTAAAAATTTAATCTATAAAAAAATTGACAAATAATCTATGAATTAATTATTATTTTATCATTTATGAATTTAATGAAGCAGCGGAAATGGAGCTCGGAGATCCGAGAACATACATAACAATTAAATAAAACATTTTAATTAAACTATTTCCAACGAATATAAAAATTAAAACGACTTACTGTATAAGACTAATGAAATCCACATAAGTTTGCACCCGTAAATAAAGAATCACAGTTGGATTGCCTTGCGCATCAAGACCCTAAAATAAAAAAAAATCTTGAAATAAACACTTTTTATGTTATTGTTGTAAATGTACCTGTCTGATTCGACTACTGTTTTCGATACACGAGACGGGGAAAAAGAGAGTTGCAATACAGCAATCGGATTTTTGTCACCGTGCGGGCTAGTTCACACCGAAATGACAAACGAAAAAGTAACTCACGGGAAACGCGTTGTCATTTGTCATCCATAATACACAGAAAGACGGTTTTAGTACTGAAAGCCACGAAATTGGATCTATCTGTACAGAAACGATTTGAGAAGGAGAGAATGGGGAAAACTTGATCACGTCAGGATTTTAAGGATCCTCATAATGTCATATAATCTTCGTGATCACGTCATATATATTTTGCTCTGTGGGGATATTTATAGGAGGAGCTAAAAGATCTCTACGTTTATTGGAGATCAATCTTTTCACAGTTGCTAATTGGCTAAAAGTGATTCTATAACGTCATAACCCTTTGAAGATCTTTAACACTGAACAACTTCTGTTTAAAAATGGGAGGGTTTTGACCATTGTGATATCTGCGGGACTTTGTACTTACAAGAAATCCACATTTTTTGGTAGTGGATTTAAATATAAGATACTAGCATTCAAGTTTTAAAAAATTATTCCTAAACGTTCCATATATGATAAAAATCTTTTCTTTTTTTTTGAAATTTAAAACTTGAATATTGCGTTTTAACATACAATAAATAATTATAAAATATTTTTTCGCAAAAATAAAATGATATGGTTTAGCATTCTATTGTAACCAGTCCTCCCAGATCCTGTACTCCGAAACGTACCCGCATACAAGGCAATGTTTTCTCCCTGTCAGTAGTTTTTTCTAAATTGTCAGCCGTATTAAAATGAACGGCTTATACTACGTTTTTGTTTACACATTTAATTTAATACTTGCTTTTAAGATCCACCAAAGTTGCCTCGAACATGGGTAGATTTAAATTAATATACTGTTTTAGTTGCAGCTTTTATCCGCATTTGAGGCAACTTTATTTCTTAGCGACTAGTGATGTTCCTACCCTCCAATATCATGCTCCGGAGCTCCGGCCATTTAAAGCGGAGGGAGCTCCGGAGCTCCGCCCTTTAAATGAGCGATTTTATTTTATTGAAGCTTAAATAAAATACATTTAAAATTACTCTATCTGCATTTTTTAGAATATTTCTATAGTGTTATAAATAGGTTTTGGAAAAAAAATTTTAAAAAAAATTTGACAAAATAATCTATGGTATCATTCTTAAATTATTCATTACTAAAATTCTAAAACTAAAAGTCAGTACTAAAATAGGGCGGGGCTCCGGGGAACATCGCTATTAGTGACAATCGACTGTCTCGGTTTGAATATTAAAAATTCAAGGGCGGGCTATTTGTAATTTATTAAAAGTGTTTGAACGTTTGCAGTTTTATAAAAAATTTTGTTTTGCAGCTAAATTTTACAGTTGTTATTTATTTGAATTTGAAAACGTTCGAAAATGAGCTCCAGTTTGTTTGTCATCAATTTGTTTATTGTTTCTGCGAAAAAAACGAGAAAAAAAGTCTGAAAATCAATTTTTAACGCAGGTAAAATTAAGAAAATAACCTAAAATTATAATTAAAAGCTTCTGAATTAACAAAATAAAAAGGCTAAAAAATCATTAATACCGATGGTGTTGCGTGTTTCCAGCACGTATGAACCGCTTTTGAAATTCTGACGTCCAAGTCCAAAAAGCGGTGTTCCGTGCTCACGAACTCCGTGAGGCCGAACAGACGCTCTTCCCGTAGCTCCAGGCGGTCGCATACAAACTTGAAGATCTCCTTTATTTTGCTTTTAACCTGAAACCAGAAATTTTCGCGTAAAATAAGTCACATCCATTTTGACTTTTTTATCAATATATTTGCATTTATGAAAAATTTTGAAAAAAAAAATCGAATGCACAAAAAAACTCGAAGAGGATAGCATAATGATATTAGTAAAACGATGCCGGCTAAAAATTTAATCTAAAAAATACCATCTAAAATTAAAATGTACAAAAAACTGGAGAAAATAGCATAATTATCTTAGTAAAAGTCAGATAAAAATAGAATCTAAAAAATACCATAAAATTCTAACGAGAAATAATTTTTATGCAATAAAGGGTAAACAAAATTACAAGAATTGAAAGTATAATAGAATAAATAAACTGCATATTAATTTATAAACTAATAAAAGCAAAAAAAACCGTACATCTGTTCTCATTTTGAATTCTATATTTTACTTTTAAAAACGTTTTAAAATTTAGGATCATTAAAAGGAAACGTACATTTTATTAATGGATTAATAATTTTTAGTCTATGCGGTTCATTTAATTTTGTTTTATAGTTTACCCTTTCATGTTTTTTTTAAAAAAATGTTTTTGCTAACACTTTTTCAATATCTTCTGTGTCCGGTTTTATTCCGGCTTTTTTGCTAATATCCTTATGAAAAATCCTTTTCAAGACATTTCTGTGCATTTAAATTTCCGTCGCAACCCTTCATAAATAATCCTGTGGTCTTATCTTTAATATTTTTACTTGCGGTCAATATCATTTAACGTGTAGCTTACCGTTTATGATCAACCAAATTTACATAAGAGATATTCAGGTATGGAAAGTGCGTTTGCAACTGTCGAATCACCTTAATTTTTTGTTGGAAAACCACGCAACTACTGAAAGTACTATTACTGAACTGAAAATCGTACGGAACGACCAATCAGCTGAGCCCCAACTATTGCCATGCAAATTAAACCTCATCGTATGGAAATTATTCCTTATGTGACTTGGTCGATAGTTTTTTCTGATTACCACATCTTTAGTTTTACTGTAGTGCAAACTTGTTTTGACCATTGTGATGTGTAAATTCACCACGGTTAAATCTACGTATCGCCTAGGTTGTACCTAGGTGATTTAAAAAGGAATAGTTATTACTGCGGGCGCATTGCACAAACTCATGTTTTGTGCGCTTGCAGGCTCCATGAGCAAATGGTCCATTGAGCGAGCAATTATAATTTATTAAAGCTGACGTGAATTCAATGTTTTACCACGCATAGAGTATCATGTACAAAGTACCTAGGTATGGCCTAGGTGATACATAGAGTTTACCGCGGTAGAAGTTTACATACCACAATGGTCCAGAGGAAAATTCCACCATCGTGTGACCAAGGTTGCACCATGGGGAGACAAAGATTTCAAAGTGGTAACCGGGGAAAAGGCGATCATGAGAACGGGTTAAGTTGCTTACTGCGCTTCACCGCATATTTTTTATTGAAGGATGAAACTGCTGGAGTATTGTTTAAAAACATGCTAATTGGTTCAAGGGCAAGTAAAGTCAATTATAACTTTAATAACATTATATGATAACAACACAAGAAAAAATATTACATTTGTGACTAAAAGTAGTCGTTCGCCAGTAAGCAGCTGTATTTCTAAATACTTTTTGCCTCCACTTAAAACCGCAGATGTGGATCGAGCCAAGGAAATGCGACTTTCCGAAGCAGTCTGCGCCATCTCTAGCGCTTTTAAGCCCTCAGAGGCTGTGTATCCGGTCAGTTAATGAGAACTACTGTCCGTTTCTTTTTTCTAGATTTAGACATTGAGCCTGGTTTTGGAAATAGCTGAAATTTGATAACACATTGTAAATAAAGTTTTTAAATTAGAAATTATAGGCAAATCATAGCTATAGCTGAGCTCAACGATTTTCGGTATTGAATTTATTATTTAAAAAAAAATCAAAAATTAACACGTCAGGATTTTAAGAACCCTCAAAATGTCAAATAGTATTCGTGATCACTTTATATTATGTTTCGCTCTGTGGGAATGGTTGTGGGAAGAGCTTTTTTAGCTAAGTAGCGCTTAGAAAAAACATGATCTCCAATAAATAAGAGATCTAAATTTTTTTAATTTTTTTTCCTAAGCGGTAATTGGTTAAAAGTGATTCTATATTGTCATAAATCTGTAAAGATATTTAACACTGAACAACTTCCATTTAAATGGAAGGATTTTCACCATCGTTAAATACCTAATTTTGCCAATTATCAATTTACATTTACTTAATTTGGAACAATAGTGCAAACTTTTAAAAAGCTAAACTTGACTTATTTTTGTATAATTTGTTTCTAGAACAATGGGAATAAAAAAATCTGTGTTTCAATTTGTTTAAAAACACGTCATAACCGCACAATTTTAATTGGATTTCTCATGTTCCCAGACAAATTTACGAGGTCAACCAGATGTAAGTAAACCATAATAAAAAATGTTTAAAACTGGAAATTACAAAATAATTAAATTCAATAGGTAGATGGAATGCGAAAATACAAGAATTTAATATTTTTTTTGTTTTAAGAAAACAAACAAAACCATCTAAAATAATTATTACGGTTTAAATCTAAAAATATAAATTATATTTCATTAAATTTAATCAAATGAATAAAAAAAGCTCCATTGAAATATTTCAGTACATGTATGAACAGCACACGCAAAATTAAATGCAAAAAATAAATAAAAAATACAATTTAAAAAAAACATTAGAAAATTTAGTTCGTCAGATTAGGAAATACATTGGTAAATCGTTATATGATTTCAATTGAATATTAAAAACTCAAACCTAAACGTAAAAAAACTCATAAACCTAAGCCTAAAAATCAGAAAAACTGTATATCGAGAAAAATTTCCATCTAATAGTGTGTTCTATTCCTACGCCTAAGCCGAATCTTAAAATGAAACAAAACTTTATCATGATATATTGGTTTTATTTATTAGCACAAAATTATTTTTGTTTGGGCGGAAAAGTGTTTTTTTCAAAAGCACGTTTTTAAAATTGCACACAAAAAGCGAATTTTCTGAAAATAAAATGTTAAAAGACCTTATGTAAAAGACGGTGTTTTGAACACCAGAAAAACACATCTTGAAGAAAAACTCTTCAATACAAAATTTCCGAAAGGATTCTATGCCCATATTTCGCCATTTTTTAACAGTTCGCGGTACGTCGCTAATGGTATATAAATTACCATGACATTGATTAACAGTAAGAATTAAAGCTTTTTTAATCACTATTAGTTTTAAAGATATTTTAAAAAGACTAACTTGCAAAAAGTCCTTTTCAAAAAAAAAAAATTTAATATCAATATGTTTATTTACTGTTTTTTTAAATTTGTTTCTTAATAAAATTGTCAAGAATTAATTCAGTGGTACTTATCTGTAATTACACACAAACATAATATGCATGCATACTAGCAATGCTCCTACCTTCCAGTATCATGTTCCGGAGCTCCGGCCATTTAAGCGGAGGGAACTCCAGATCTCCGGAACTCAGTCTTTTAAATGAGCGATTTAAAGTTTATTTAAGCTCCAAATATGTGTTAATTTATTTTTTCTGTCTTTTGTGTTAAATCTATTGTTTTTCTTTTATAAATTTCAGAAAAATTTAGTTTACTATTTTGTTTTAAATCAACTATAAAATTACTGTCAAATTTTTCCTAAAATTAGTATAAAAATAGGGCGGAACTTCGAGGGCTGCTCCGGATATTCTAAAACAATACGACACCTAAAAAGTCATTTTTAGCTGAGAAAAATTCTTATTCAATGAAAAAATTAGGTATAACACTAATTAATTGCAATGACAAAAATTTCCTAACTTTTAAAGCCAATTCCACCATTTACTTTAAATTTTCGCAATGACGGATGGAGGGTGAAATGCAACAAGTTGTGGTGAAATTTGTTTGGACGCGAATAATCACATTAATCTATATTGCAGCGCGAAGGGTGCAAATATGACCCAGATCATAGTCTTGTGCGTGTGGCGAAAAAATTTCAAATATTCGCGCAAAAATTTTCTTTCTCACGGCGAATTTTGTAGTTGATTTTTAATTCAATTCCAATTATATTTATATGCGAAAATTACTTATTTTTAGAAATAATATATACATAATAAAAACCGTTTTACCTTAGTTTCTTTCATTTTTAAACATTTTACACACATTAAAGTAATACCGAATGCGATGCGCACTGTGTGTGTTCGAATTAAAAAGTCGAAAAAGATTTTACTTCCCGTACTGTACTACGAGAGTCGAAACGTAAACACATTTTTACAACTAAAGTCAGTACCTAATGCAATAAACAAGAAGGACGCATTCGTTCAAATTTCAGTCCGTTCAGTGCAGACGAAAAACTGTCTTGTGAACGCGGATTTTATGGCCCTGTGACTTGCGGGTATTAAAATATTCGAAGAATGTTCATCAAAATACATTTTTTTTAAAAATAGTCTGCAAATTTAAACAGTTTTTAAGCTAATCTTGTCGCATTCTATGTTTTGATTTTTATTTGTTTCATCTTTAAATACTTATGACAGATTAAAAAAGAGAGATAGTTAAAAAAGATAACAACAGTAACAAGTTGGGTTCGACAAATGTTTAAACAAAAAAGGATGTCTGCTGTCTGATGGAATGGAAATTAAAAAAAACAACACACTTATTCACAACAATTTCTGACAATCATGAATTGCAACTACAAAAATCTTGAAACTGCAACTTTTTAAAATAATAAACTGTATTTTAATGTGTAAAGAACATTCATAAATGTCAAAAAAGGCCGTATGTCGGCTTTTTAGAATTTTTTTTAAAGTAAAAGCAATTAGTTTGATTTATTTATTTATTATGCTTATATTGAATAGACATGGCAGTTTCACAACTTTGATATCTGCTGTTTTTCTAAAATTACATATCTTTACACAACTTTATGACTTTGCTTAGCATAGTAAATTAAATATACCTTAAAGTAGGCTACATTACTTAGAAGTATATTAGTAATAAACATATTATATCCCAAATGTATATATAAAAGTTTAAACGGTGAAATATTTTTGTTTATCAAATCATCGCGAAAAAAGGTTGTCGGTTTTTTTATAATAAAAATTTCAAACCAGCAACAAAAGGTTTGTTTTACAAGTATGGCTCGTTCATATTAAAAAAAACTAATAATTTATAAACTTTATCATTGTTACCATTTTTCTTATCTCACCAAGTTTTTACAATATTTTTTATTCTTATTTAGAAGTCGGAAAATTCCTTAGCGCCGCTTGGCATATAGATTTGACCCCAAACCGCAAAAAAATTGCCGAACAAATCGTTGTTACTATAACATACAGAGTCAGAATCCGTATCAAATGTACTTGACTCGGACTCATTCGATACTGGTAATTCACGACACACTCCGCGCTGAAAGAACATAATATAGACGACAGAAACGCAACCGCAACAAAAAAAAAGAATGTGCCAGAATGGCCCGGTGGGTACTTAAAGAAATCTTCTTATTCAGCATAAAAAGGTGGGGCGGGACTAAATACAAAAGTAAAAAATACAACATGAGAAACATTAATTCAAGTGCAACCAACGACTAATAGCAATTAGTTATAACAAAACCCGCTATAAGATTTTAATGTGAGTTTCGCACATCAAAGCTTATGATTTAAGATATATTTATTTATTAGCCTGCGTTAAAATTTAATTTAAATAAATTATATTTTTATAAATTTTGTTTTGTATATAAATGCAAAATTTTATAAAAATAAAGTTATGCTAATTTTAATTTTAGGGTATAAAAACAAAAAAACGTAGGGTAACTGACTTAATTTCGGCCACGCCTTAATTTCGGCCACCAATTTAGGGTGTTAGAAAATTGGCTTATTTTTAAAACACAAAAGAACTAGCACAAAAGTAACTGGATTAATGTTGAATAAAGTGTTTTTGCAAAAAATTTTTATTTTTGTTATTCTACATTATCAACATTTTCATATAAAAAGTGAATTTTTTATGATTTTCCTAATTTTTGCTTTGTGTTTAAACTGCATCAAATTTAGAACGAAGCAATATATAACCTTAAAAGATCTTCTATTCAAGGCTCAAAATTGTTAATTTTCATATTTTGATATTTTCTTCAAAATCATTTTGCAATGCGTTTAACTAACTGCGCATTTTAAGATTCCGTTAATTTCAGCCACCTGAAAATTTAGGTGAAAAAACCTGTCGTTTTTTGCTGTTTTTAAATATAATTGTACTACCGTATTTATAAAGAATTTTTTTGCTCGTTTGACTTTGTTTTGAAGTTTTTTAAGCCAAAAATAAAAATTGAACAAAAAATACAAATTATTAAAACTTGTTTTTTTAAGGTTTTGACATAATTATTTAAAGTCTTGCTAATAACTATTAAAGTTCGTAAACGGGAAAAATTAAGTTATTTGTACCGAGAACAATACCTAAGGGTAAATTTGCAACCTCTAGAAACTTTTATTGTTCGTTTAAGCAATAGTTATGGCCAGTTTTTTTTAGGTGGCCGAAATAAATGGCACGCGCCTTAATTTCGGCCACTTTAAAAAAAAGGTTTAAACCTTCACTGATTTTTAAGTGTAACAGAAATATTCAAATTTTGCACTGGAATAACAAATATAGCTATTGTTTGATTTTTAGGTCAAATTTTGGCTTGATTGAAAAAGCCAGAAAAAACTTATTCAAAAAAATAAAAAAAGGTGGCCGAAATTAAGTCAGTTACCCTAAATGCAATGCGGATACAATGCGGCACAAAATCTATTTTATTCAAATAAACGCCTTAAAAGTATTGTTTTAAAACTATCACGGAAAAATTAAACCTAAAATCTGTTTTCCAACATAAAAACTTTAAGGTGAACAATTTTTTTAAGAGAATTTCGACAGTTTTTACCAATAGATAACTAGAAAAATAAGAATAGAGCATTTTTATGTAAAACCACCAAATTGATAAAAATTGGTTTTTTTAAGATTGCTCAAGATATAAATATGAGGTGATTTTTTAATATGCTTTTAATTCAATTAATAAAGAATTACAATTGGGTTTTCTCATTCTTCACGTCTCACCGAATAAAAAATAAATATCGTCAAGAATACGTGGAAAACTAATTATTCAACAATTTTAAAAATAAATTAGTGCTTTTTACCAGGGATCTACAACACGATGGTCCCGAGACACGACGTTGCCGAGGGGGTACGACACGACGGTCCTGAGGTGCGACACGACGGTCCCGAGTACATAATACGTTTCCTACAGCTAGAAACAATGTTACGTTTTTAATAAGAAAATGCGCGTTTTTCTACCTGTTATTGTCATTAAATTTTAACGTAGAGCTTGTTGATTTTGTTTTAAAAACAAACATGAAATATAAATTTATTTAAAAAAAAACTTTATTTGGCACTAAAAAATACATTCTGATCGGAAAGAATATCTTTGGAAACGTTTTTAATTCATAACAAAATAAACTTTGTTTTCCCTTAGCCTAAGCGAAACCTTAAAATCAAGCAAAAAATTAAAAAAACCTCAAAAATCTAAAAAAAAATTTTAAAAAATTCCGATTGATTTACTGATCAAACAAGATATTTTTTCTGAAGTATTTTGTAGAAGGTATTTCTTCCGGACACCTTTGTATCTATCCACGCCGCAATATATTAAATTAGCGTTTTTAATCCCATTAATTTTCAGCGAATGATTGGTTCACCGTTGTAAAATTATATACTATTTTACAAAATATAAGTAAATTCAGAGCATTTACGGCATTATAACTTATTCTGTTAAATGTCTTGAATTGCATTAAAACGTAATTAAAGTTACTCGTTATATGCAAAAATTTTTAGCTTGTTTAAAGGGTTTAAATCGAATTTTATATATCAAATCGAAACAAAAATTCAACTTTAGAGAGTACAACAGAATGAATAAAAATGTATACCAAATTTTCTTTAACTTAAAATAGTAAACTTTAAAAATCATTTGTCTATTTACTTGGTCTAATCTAATTTGTTTGCACGCTTTTTAATGCTGTCAAAATATTGTTTTTCTCAACGTTGCAACAGTAGTATTGCAAACGCATTTTTTCGGGAGCGTTGTTTTGTACCCCCTCTAATTTCTGGGACCGTTCTGTCGTACCTTTCACCTCTCGGGACCGTCCTGTCTCGGGACCGTCGTGTCGTGCTCCCTTCTACCAGCGATGGCATTTTCACGTACCTACTTTCTTATGCTAAAAATAAATCTAAAGAAAATTATCAAAAATTCAAATAAAATGAAACATCATAAAATAAACTTTATTTAATATTTTTAAAAACGTATCACAACGATAACACTACAAATTTTTTTAAAAAATTTTGCATTATTAAAAATTCTTATGCTTAGAAATAAATATCATCTGTTTATAAGTTGTAAAAATTCATTCTGAACGCTGAAAGTTTTTTTAAAATCTTACTTCATACTTATACAAATAAGCTTTATTTTGATTTTTCTTTGAATAAGTTAAGTTTAAAACAATTTAAAAACACGAACTTAATGAAAAGCCGCTGTTTTCATAAGTGCTTTTTCAGATTGTAAAGAAATTGGAAAATGTGGATTGCAGAGTAGGTATTAACAAAAGTCCTTTACAATTACTTGTGAATGAAATAACATTGTGGTTTTTTTAAATAAAAAACTCACAACAATAGCAAGAATGCCGAGTCGCGAAAACCAGCGAGTGCGAGTTGTGGGGGTAGCATTATTTTGGTGCTTGTGTTTATTTGTTATTTTTCTGAAAAGGCGAAAGTTTAGTGAGATAACCTAAAAATTATTATGCTATATCAAAAATGCAAATTACTGATAAAAAGCTTAAGCGCAACAAAAACATAACTAGAAAATTTTTATAATGTGAGTAGCAAAAAACAAAATAACGAAATATATGGAAAGCTAAAAATAAAATGCGATATTTATTTTTATAGTTACACCTTGATGGCGAGATACTTTCCTTCTTATTTGCTTTAACTTTTCCCGTGCAGATATATTGCAAATTATAAACACTATAAATCATTCACAATTCATAATATATAAGTTATTTAAAAAAAAAACCTATACGACTACGTGCCGAAAATACAGTGCCAACATGCAATAATACAAGCATTTTTTGTCCTTACTACGGCAAAATGAGCCACAAATCGTATAAAATATATTTGACTGTGACTTATTTTAGATTTTTAGTAGCACTTTCTTTACTACGGATAAGTCACAGTCACGTCTATTTTATAATGATTGTGGATCATTTTGCCGTAGTGAATGACAATTTATTCACATTTGAACTGAAAGATATATTTCCTGTTCAATTAACATCAACGCTAAAATGTTGTGAAACGTGTTCGATTTGAGTATTAAAAAGGACTGTGAAACACGAACGAGCGAAAAAATGCATTTGAAAAATTTCCTCTCGCTCTCATTTTCGAAATCGCACGTCGAAAAAGTTCAAGCTGGTATATAACGTGACAGATTATATACCCGATATTTTTAAACCGTATATACAATAGTCACGGTTGCGTGTATTTTATATGGACCTATCAGAAAATTTTAGATTTTACATAAGAAAATTTTAGATTTTATATAAGAAAGTTTCAGATTTTACATAAGAAAATTTTAGATTTTATATAAGAAAATTTTAGATTTTATATAAGAAAATTTTATATTTTATATAAGACAATTTTAGATTTTATATAAGAAAATTTTAGATCCGCAGTCCCGCTACGAAAACAAAATTCGTTATAAATACGTAGTTTTTACCCAATTTTGTTTAAATCTAGTGATTTAGCAACAATATCAGAAAAATCAAGTATTTTTTGCTAAAGTTTTGCTACTACTTAAAGCTATTTTTTGCATATGTAATTAAGGTTTTTCATATGTAAACTTTTTGAGTTGATAAAAAAATTAAACATTTGGTAATGCTTTATAATTCAATACAAAAAGCCGCTAAATCTGTTTAAATACAAATGTTTTATTATTTATAATACTTCCAGTTTCAAAATTAGAATTATTAGGATGAAATGCATTTAAACTGACAGGAACTCTCTTTCGGGGTGAGACTGCCGACCCAACTTTTGTTATGCTAGGTAGGTCCATTGGCTTTAAATTATTTCACGCAGAAATGTCCACAGACAAGAACAATACCTAAGGATAAATTTGCAATCTTTAAAAAATTTTTTTTGTTCGTTTTGGCAATAGTTTTGAACAATCACGACGGTTAATTCAATGTACACAAAAGTCTCGAGAAGAATTAAATGTGATTGGTATATAACGTTGGAACTAAAAAATAAGCATAAAAAGTTTAGAAAACTAACTATTTTGCTCTTTTTTCAACATTTTTCTAAAACAAGCTGTTATCTATGTTTTTTACTCATGTTTATTAGTAAACCACTGTTATATATGAATTATTTCCGTTTCTTCCCGAGACCTTTGTGTACATTGAATTAATCGTCGTCATTGTTCAGAGCCAGTTTTTTCTAGGTGGCCGAAATTAATGGCTCGCGCCTTAATTTCGGCCACTATAAAAAAAAGTTTAAACCTCCACTGATCTTGAAGTGTAACAGAAATTTTAAAATTTAAAAAAAAAATTTTTTTTTAATTTTAAAATAACAAAAATAGCTATCGTTCGATTTTTAGACCAAAATTCGGGTCGATTGGAAAAATCAGAAAAACTTATCCAAAAAAATAAAAAAGGTGGCCGAATTTAAGTCAGCTACCCTATATTTTAAAAAATTTTGCACAATGAGAAAAATAAGTTGTATTAAAATATAAACTAATTCTTGCAATAATCAAGAATTTATTAAAACACTTGGCATTAACAGTTTGTTGGTGCAAATGCAATTTGTTTTTTATGAAACCTGTTTCAAAATGTCGAATTTCTTATTTACAGATATAAATAACTTTTAAAAAATAAACTTAAATTCCAGAAAGGCTTAACTTTTTTGTTTTAAATTAATACAATATTTTGTTTCAGCTTAACCTGAAGAAGACATATCAATAATAGATAATAATATCTTAATAAAAAGCAAAGCAAAAAAACAAAATATCACGCCATAATGTTTCACACATTTCGGGATAAGCTCATTTCTCACATTTCGGGATATGTGAAAATCTTGAAAGCGTTTGTGAAAGTTAAAAAATTTTTAAATTTTGTGAATGAGTTTTCATGTTCATGTTATATGAAATAAACTTTCCTAGTGCTTGAAAGCAGATTTGTATTGATTAAAATATTTGTTTTTTCATTCTTGTTATAATTATTTACTTTTTTTATCAATTTTTTAAGGTTTTAATTTTTCGGTGCAGAAATAATATAAATAATTATAATTAATAAAGAAATTATTTGTTTTGTAAATTTCCACCGTGTTATGTGCATGTATCAATTCGCCGCCGGGTTCATTGTCTGACTCTCCAGCGCTCAGTTTTTTTTAATTTTTAATTTCAAAACATACTTTAAATTATTTTATCCGCATTTTTAGGACTATTTTTTTGAATTTAAAAAATGTTCTAAATAAAATTTGACCAAATATATTCTGGTACTGCTCTTTAATTATTTATGAAGTTAGCACAGAAATAAGCTGAAACTTCCGAGGGTTAGTACGGAGTTCTCAGACTCGTCAACATCTTTACTGTCTGAACTCTGAACATACGCCCAGAGAGAAATCGTCCCTTTTTCTTGCTCTATTTTTAGAGCATTTTTCAAGTTTAGTTTTAATTAGCAATACAATGATGCTCTTAGATTTTTATATTTTCTTGTGTTTTATATCTAATAATTAATAAATTTAAAAAATACATGTAACCATAAATAAAAAAAACACGACAGTCAAAACCCTTCAATTTAAAAAGAAAATTGTTCAGTGTTAAAAATACAGATATCCATAAATAAAAAATATGCATATTCTGATAACACCACTAATGTTTGTTTACATCGGAATGAATTCATAGTTTTGTTTTTAAAATCACTTTAATATGGTGCAAGTTGGCTGTTTTTGCGAACAAATGATTAAATAATAAAATAAAATAAAATTAAAATTAAATAAAATAAAAAAGTTTTAAATGGATATAATAAACATTGTTTTTATAATTACAATATAATACACAAAAAATAAGCATATCTTTAAACTAGCAAATCAAGATTGATTTAATTTAAACTAACGATTTAATCATTAGTTTAGCTATTAGTTTTTTTTAAAATCAAATTCAAACTGTTGTCTTATTTAAATGCATTCATATGATCTCATTGTTAATTTTAATGGGTTGTTTCTCATATTTTTAACGTTGCTTATGTGCCTTTTAAATAAAAATCGAGTTTATTAAAAATGCCGGTAGCGAATTAAGCAGGGAATGAATTCTCCAGAGAGCGAATTGTCCCTAATGAAGTAGGTTTGATAAGATTTGCGTTTATAAAAACTTTCGGGAGCGAATTGTCCCGGGAGCGAATTGTCCCTACTAATGAAGTTGGTTTGATAAGATTGCGTTTGTAAAAACTCCCGGGAGCGAATTGTCCCGGAAGCGAATTGTCCCGGGAGCGAATTGTCCCGGGAGCGAATTGGCGGGAGCGAATTGTACCGGTCCCGTATTCCAGACAGCAATAATTAAAAAAAAAACAAACAAACGAGGTTTGCCTTTTATTTTATAGTGACACGGTAATTATAAAGTCAAGTAAATTTACAAATTTTTTTTCCACAATCCGTTTTTTTTTCTTAAAAAACTAACACATTTTAAAATTTGCGTTTCCGATTTGCGACAGAAATGAAATTAAAAAAAAGAACAAGGATATTTGTTAGGGTTGCGTTTCTTAATATAGCACTTATTTTGAAGATTTAAAAAAATAATTACATAATTTATTTCGTAAATGTGAGATCCGATATCCGATAAATAATTGGGTTTTTTAATAATTAAATTGGAAAGCAAAATCTACTTAAATAAGACGTGTACGCCGATGAGCAAAAATTTTTGAATCATACTAATAGGTTAAACCTTTTTATTACGGCTCTTTAAAAATGATCAAAGCGTGGTTCAAAACGTTGATGTTTATCAGATATTGACAAAAGATGTAATACACTCTGCACAAATTCTCAAAAATTTAATTCAAATAAATTAGGAACTAAAGGGAAATCGAGCAAGTCCAAGATTTATATTTTAAAACGTTTATCCTTAAGATTATATGGACCACTACAGAAAAGAAGCAACAACCACCAACATACAATTCTTTAGAAATAGTTTTGGGGTGGAGAAAACTGTATCTTTTAAAACGTTTATCCTCAAGATTATATGGGCACTACAGACAAGAAGCAATAATCACCAAATAAATCTTTACAATAAATTTGGGTGGAAATAACTGAAGGAAATTAAATAGATTTTGAAAAAAAATCACTAAATTCGAGCAATCAGTGCTTTGAACAAATATTACCGCTATAAAGCTAAATTCAATAAGCATCTACTATCTAATAAAACAATCCAATTAATAAAAAAGCAATAATCATTCACTATTAAATTAAAAGAGACACATATTTTGGCAATAAAACACAAATAAAATAAATAACTTGAATAAACTTCACAAAAAACTTGTGCTCAACAAAATGCACGAACATGGGAGTATCATAACTATTCGTTGTTGTTGCCTCCGTTTAATAAAGGTGAAAGGCCAAAAGGGAACCACTGCAAGATGCGTGAAAGATGTGCCCCCACTTTTGCTGCCCAATTAGTTAATAGATCGCTCCCCGAATAAAAATAACTCGATTTTTTTATTTCAACTTAAAAAAAAAGAAATAGCCAAACCAATTCTTTGTAATATAATGAAATAAACGGTGGTTTTCGTCATATTTCTTATATTATTTTTGTTTAATTTTTGAAAGATGAATATATAATACAACGAAATATTTTTGTAAACGAAGATGCCAAGGTCGCGAAAAGGTGAACATTCCATTGGCTTTTGTTTAGCCAATGAGGGCAATCAGAGAAACACCGTAATTGGCATTCAGGTAACCACAAATCTTTATTCTTTATGGATTAATGGAATTTAGACATTGTATCACTGAGGTTATGTTTGGCATTTGTGAGTGTGTCATTAATGTCATTAAATTATTAAAAACACTTATATGCTTTGAATTTTGATCTGTAATTTTTTAATAAATTGCAAGAAATAGTCATGATTCTATCCTTCAAGATCATGCTTCGGATCTTCGACCATTTAAAGTGGAGGGAGCTCCGGAGATTTACCCTAGAATGAGCGAATTTAATCTTATTTACGCATAAAATACATTTAAAATTATTTTATCTGGATTTTTATGACTATTTTTATCGTTTTATTTTTTTTTTGAATTTTTGAAAGACCGACTTGATATTGTACAAAAAAATAGCGCAAAAATTTATGGAAAATAATATTTTAAAGAAATTTAAAAAGTGCCACACGAGGTATTTGACTATTCTTAAAAACTAAAACATTGCAGGAAAACTGGCGCTGCATTTTCCCGCTTTATATAAACATGCAGTGGGAAAATTATTGCATTTTGTTAGAGTGGTGTATTTTTTAAATGGCTGTGTCGTTACTATATTTCCTACCCAAATTACATTTTGACACTATTTTGTTATATTTATTTAATTTACATTATGTTGAGAGTAAAACATAACGTTCAGAATTACAAAAGTATGTCATGTCGTAGGTTACAATTAATTATTTAATTTCAAATTTAATTGCTGGTAGCTCACAAAAAAATCATTTGTAAAACGAACATGACAAATAATATAAACCGTATTTAAACAAAGAAAAAGTTGTAGGTTTTGTTATTGTTATTGTTATAAATAGGAATATTTCCTTATTAAACAAAACATAAGTGTAGAATCATCAAAAAAACATGTCCAAAATTTATCAAAAAATATAGATTGTTACACCGCTACGCAACGATTAAAAATACAAATGGGTTTTCTATCGTCATTACTCTGACACAAAAAGTCACAATCAGTATAAAATCAACGTGACAGGGACTCAAATTGTTTACACTGTTTAGGTGTTAAAAAAATCAAAAAAAAATCGCAGCTTCGAGTATTTTATGACGTTTCTGACTCATTGTGTCATAAAGTAATGCCAGATATGTTTTAAACTGTAAAAGCATGGCAATCAAATCAGCCATAAAATATTTTTAAATGTCAGGTATTACAAAAACCCAATCATCGGCAATTCGCATATAACAAAAAAATTACAATTAATGGCAAAATAATTAACATTTAACAGATAAAAACTAGTGAAACTTCAAAGTTTACAGTAAATATTCTAAAACGCGGAAAACTATCGCACAATTTACCCGGTGCTGTTGAATTATTTTTTATCCAAAAACAGAGGCCTTCAGAGGAATTTTAAGTCTGAAATTTGCGCGTTTTATGAGTCAGTCGGTAAGAACGCTACAATTATTATTTACGTTTTCAACATGCGCTCCGATAAGCGTACACAAATCACATTATAACGCCGCGTGTGAGCGGTTTTTTTTAGCAGTCGACAAGACAGCAAAATGTGTAATTCATAGCCACTACGGAATTTTAGCCACATTTATTATAAGACACATGTTATTGTGACTCATTCTGCAGTTAAGAGGTTGTTGTTTCAAATTCAAATTTTAAATGACTCACAGTCGCAAGTTTTTTTTATACAAATTGCGACTTTTTTGCGGTGGTAACGGCGGTTTATATCCCTCTTAAAAAAAGCGCACGACAAAACTTACTACTGCCACGACAATGCCTAAGATATTTGAATTTAATTTTTTTAGAACTGCTCACCAGTAAAAATTTCAAGGGAAGATCACGTCTAAAAATTCAGGATCGGGGAATATATATCATTAAAATTGTAGAAAAAGCGTTGATACTCGTGGTAAGGACTCATGAAACTTTTTTTTTCTTTTTTTATACAACGATTTTAAATTCCAATTTTTTTTGTAAAAATATTATTTAAAAAGCAGAATGCGCGAAAGACATAAAGTTTAAAAACATTTTATCTTCAATTTTTTTAATCAATAATTTGTATCCGTCAAAATGTCAAAAAATCACTTTTTCACAGTGAATAAGAAGTTTAAAAAAAGAGCTAGAACACAAGCCTAAAAGTATTTCCTATAGTAGTTTTAATATTAATTTTTGCAAAACTATATTAAAAACTTATAAACAACCTTAAATATAGACTGTAGATTTTATACACCTACATTGTATGTATGTACATAACTCAAATAAAATCTTATAAAATCTAAATCGATATTTAAGCAATGAACGATTCTGAAAACCTTGTTTTGAGTAAACCAAAAATACACATTTTGCATTAATATTTTTGAGTTTTTGAAATAAAAAATAAAGTACTCGTATAAAAAAGATTTCTAAAATAAAAATATTATCACCAAATTGAAATTTTGAGTTTTGTATTTTAGAAACGTTAAACAAAATATGACCGATACATAAAGGACGTAAAATTGCGGATAAAATTATAGTGATATTTTCTTGACATTACTTATTAAACATCAAACTAAGAGAATGCACAAAGATCTTCTAAGATATCTAAAGATTTTTGAAAAAGCATTATCAAAAAAATCTGGGAAATTTCTCTGGTTTTTTTTTATTTTCAGCAGTTTTCAATGGTTGAAAAATATTCTTACTATATGGCTTCTTATAATTCTGAATTTATTTTGGCTGCTTTTTTAGACCTTTAACATTGAACAACTTTTAAACAAATTCAACTTTTTAAAAATTTTTCTGATTTATTATAATATATAGCTATAGACTTGTTCTAAATAAAGGTTTTTAAGTCTAGGAAGAGGGTACAATGACAACCAGCGCCAATTATACGCAGGAGGAAAATTGATAAACAGCGCGCGACAAGTACATTTTATGGTTTCAAATATTTCAAATGTTTATTAGTTTAAAATCTCGATCCCTTCCCTTAAATTTTTTTAAAATACTTCTTAATATTATAAAAGCAAAAGCATTTTTAGGGGATTTTTAGTTTTTTGCCGTTTCGTAGGTATGGCGCTGCTGGCGCGCTGGGTTGCAACATTTTTAATGTTTCAATTACAGAAAATGCTTTTATTTAAAAGTTTGTAATGGGCTTTTTAAAATTAATTTCTAAATTTTGAATAATTTTACAACCAAAACGTTAAAACACCTAGGAAGGTTTGAAATTAGTTTCAAAGCACAAATTTCAACTTTACTTTTGCTGATTCAAAATTATTGTTTCCGAAAATACTATTTTACTGATAATTTCTAACTATTGTGTTGTTGAATCAAAAAAAAATTTATTTAGCACAAACTGATATATTAAAACACTTCAACATAGTAAAACATATCATCGTGTACCAATTTTAGTTTGGTATTAAACTAAAGAAACTGCCAGAAAACTACGATTTTTTTAAATTTTATTTTTTTCTTTTGTACCTTCTTTTGTACAGTAAAAGGCATATTAGAATTCATTAAAACAAGTAAAAACTGTAATTCCTGACTGTAGAAAACTTCAACATATCATTAAGCAATATGTCTTTAGGATTTTTATTGTTGTTTTACAGACTTTGCAATAATTTTTCATAACAAAAATGAAACCTTGATTGTTGGTACGTCGTTTACTGTTATCAAAAATCAGCCATTAAGATTTAAAATTAAGAAGCCAACAAAAATTCAACTTCAGCCAATGAAGAATCACCAAAAATCAATAAACCTCTATGGTTTTTTGAAAGGAAATATTTCAAAATTTTTGCTATTTACGACGCTGTGAAGTCTAATCTAACTAAGATTTTAGTTGTCGGCTCCTCCACGATTGAAATCCACTGAGCAATATGCCAAGAAAATATTGCTAATTCTAAAGTAAAATATCAAAAGTGGGAGGACTTTGAGACCAGGAAAACAATCGGGCGAACCCTGTAGTAGTGGCTGATTTTCTCCGAGAACGATAAGAGGGGTTAGCAAAGAGACAAGTGTGCCAGAGGGTCCAGACTACGGGTGTCATTAGTACTAAAGCTAAAGCTAAAGTGCTTTAGTACTAAAGGGTTTTTTGGGCTTAGTACTAAAGCTAAGGCGCGGCTAAACTGAAATTAGCTGGCAAAAGCTCGGCAAAAGGTATGGGTCCGGCAAAACGTTAGCTTTTGCCAGGAAAATGAAAAATCACCCAAAAATGATTGGCCAAAAAATGACCAAAAAACCAAAAAAAAATGTTCACCAATCAAAAACATGATTATTTAATGAAATTTCTATCCATGAAGTGGAGAGGTATGATGGGGTCCTTTAACCTTAAAATTTTGAATCTCCCTCCTAGACAAAAATCGAGTTCTCCTCAGAAAAGTTCTCTTTTTTTAATTTGGCTCCCCTCCAAAATTTTAATCTGACACCTCTAAAGTATTTTGTTTTGAAAATCCACAAGACACACCCTGACCCATTTTTAGATTTCAAAATTTTCCATACATGCTTCCAAGAATTTAAAATGCAATTTACCGCCGGTAACCAACCACCTCAACTCCTTCCCTCACTCTTAGCTGCCTAAAAACTACGCTTATATAAACTTGAATATACTATATTTTTACATTAAAAGAAACATGAGTGAATATTTTAAACAATAATGCTAAATAAAGTGATTAAAACGAATTTTGGTTTTAAGGTGCTATGAATATGGGGTTTAATTTTTTGTGTTTCTTATTTTTGTTTAAGCATTAGAAAATACTGATTTTTTGCTTTTTTGAAGTATTTTTCGAGTTTCTAAGTGCTTAATATTAAAATAATCTTATTTTTACGATTTTATATGGGTATTTTGTAAAGTTTATTATGCAGTAAGCGTTCTTTTTAATAAAAAATGTTTTGGTTAAATGTTTTGTTGCTTTAAATATTCATTTCAGAAAAAACTATTCTTGATAGTTAGCCATTATGATACATCTGTTAACATTTAAAGTTGAAACTGAAATACAGTTACAATAGCAACTGTAAAATTGTAAAATTAACCCCAAAATAATATTTTTAAAATATAAAGCTACGCCCTAATGCAATAAACGTTAAAAAGATCTTTAATGTTGAGTTTTTACCCTAAACTTAACAATGCAATGTCAAGAATTACCTTAAAAAGGGATAATTTTTTTAATTTAGGAACATTCCCATATTTGTCAGTTTGGCAAAAGCTAAGGCTAAAGTGTTTTAGTACTAAGCCTTTTTTGAGCTTAGTACTAAAGCTAAGGCTAAACGATTTTTGAACCTTTAGTACTAAAGCTAAGGCGCGGCTAAAATGAAATTTCCCAGCAATGCACACCCGTACTCTAGAAATATGAAAACAGTAGAAAAATGCGGCGCGTAGCGCCGCGCAGCCGCACCTGGCGGACACAAAGCGTCCACCGGGGGGTCTGGGGGGTGTCCCTCCAGCCGCCGGAGGCGAAAGTTTTTGATTTAGAATTAAAAGTGAGCAAAATTGAGGCTTTGCCTATTTACATTAAATTCAAGGCAAGTAATCAGCAGAATCCATTTTCAGCATACCCAGAAAGGAGCATAGATAAACAAGGGGCGGGGTAGGGTGGGTTTCACCCCCCTAGCCTCGAAATTTTTGGGCACCCCCTAGAAAAAATATCCAGGCCCCCCCTCCCCCAAAATTTTCTAAATTTTTACCCTCCCCCCCTAGATTTTGAAGTCTGACCCCCCAACCATCCCCACTCGAGCAAAATCTATAAGTACTTTTTCATACTGAATTTTCTTCAAAAAACGTAAATTTTTAACAAAAATTCATGTTTTTACACTAGTGTTGTAAAAAGTATTGATTTTGGATTATTTTAAGAAAAAGTAAAAGTAATTTGAAAAATTTTAATTTAAGTAAAGTAAGAGTAAAAGTAATTTGTGATTTTTTAATTTAAGTAAAGTAAAAGTAAAAGTAATGGTCAAATTAATCTTTAGTGTTTCCGGTTTTAAGTAAAAAAAAAGTATAATAAAGTAAGACCTGTTTGTTAAAGTAAAAGTAAGAGTAAAAGTATAATAAAAGTAATTTTAAAACGGAGCAAAACACCGGTTTTGGAGCTCCATAGCTCCGGTCTAAAGTTATTTGCTTATTTTATGTATAAATTGTCATTTTAATAACTTTTCAGTCAAAATAAATGGTTTTAGCGTGTTAGCGCCTTAAAAATTATTTTCTGCCATTCACTTTACAACAAGCCAATAGGGAATCTACCCATTGAAAATACTTAAATTTTACTTAAATTAATTTAAGTATTTGCAGAGGAAAATCCAAGTAAGAGTAAAAGTAAAAATATTTGAATTTCAAAAGTCGAGTAAGAGTAAAAGTAAAAGTAATCCGAAATTCGTTACTTTTATTACTTTAAGTAAAAGGAAAAGTAACTTTTTATCACACTAATTTAAGCTTCAAATACAATTAAATTTACTTTATTAGCATTTTTAAGGCTATTTCTAACGTTTTAAATAAGTTTTGAAAAAAAAAATAATTTACAAAAAAATAAACAAAATAAACTATGGTATCACTCTTTAATTATTAATCAAATTAGTACAAAAATTAGGCGGAACTCTGGAGCTCCTGGGGTTGCTCCGAAGTTCCTAAAAATGGTGCTCCGAGAAACATCACTAGTCTAGACCATCATTGATCGAATTGGTGATTATAGCTGCAAACTTTATCACTATCGTATTAAAACTGAATAATCTTATAAAAAAGTATTTCTCTCTTGTGCCAAGCACTTTCTTTGGAAAAACTCCGATTATAAAGGAACGTGCGTCTTTCTAAAAAAAATCTAAAAGTTAAAAAAAACCTTGTTTTTAACAAAAAACCCACGTTCGTCCCTAATTGAATTTAATTTGAAACGCTGTTTGTCTTTTTTAAAAAAACAATCACCTTTTTTAGATTATTTACCCTTTCATAATGTGACAAACTAAACGTAGTAAATGGACGAATACTCGCGCCAAAGTCATGAGATAGTGGGAGGAAGTTTGGAAAGACTAAACGCCGTATTGGTTGGAAAATCGGCATTTATTAAAATGCGCGAAAAGTCAAGGTCCTCGCCGAATATGGGGGCGCACAAAAACGGGAGCTGAAATATTGGCAAAAAAAAAATTCAGTATAGATTGTTTGGTTTACACAGCTTTGGAAGTTTTCATTATTTGCGTTGGAATGCTGAGTATTTGGTAATCAGATAAAAAGCATCTGCGAAAAAATTCCAACGCGTAAAATATATTATTAATATCTCAATAACATTAAAATAAACGGCTGAACTAGAAATCAAATGAAAATCATGTGAAACTGAGCGGTTGGAATTTTTTTATGAAACGACACAAAACGTAGCGTATTATTTATTAAAGAGCTGAAAATAGAAACAAAACACACAAGAGTCCGGATTACATGCTTGATTTTGAGTGTCTGAAAGGACTTAATTCAAAAGTTCGATTTGGGGTTGTATCTAATATTTATAAAAACATACCTGATGTTAAGGTTGAAATAACGGGACCGGGACAATTCGCTCCCGCCAATTCGCTCCCGGACAATTCGCTCCCGGGACAATTCGCTCCCGGACAATTCGCTCCCGGGACAATTCGCTCCCGGGAATTTTTATAAACGCAAATCTTATCAAACCAACTTCATTAGGGACAATTTGCTCCCGGGACAATTCGCTCCCTGGACAATTCACTCCCTGCTCAATTCGCTACCGGCATTTTTAATAAACTCGATTCTTTTAAAGCAATTCATTCAGACGAAATTAATGATTTTTTAGCTATTGTTTGTAAAAATGATGAGTAATTTATACAATGATTTAATTGTCATATTTTGTTTTTGTCTA
>JASAMX010023373.1:0-13997 GCA_030248175.1 Microlaimidae sp. YZB2_3 | reverse complement strand
CAATGTAATAATCCACTTTTACAAGTGATATGTACAGTATAATTGCAAAATTTTCTTATTTCAAAAAAATTTCTAAAACCATTTTGTTTTAAAAACAAAAAACTTTTTAAAAGAAATTAAATACCTTAGTTAAGTTTATGTATATAATTTTTTAATTAAAATATTGGTTTTCAATAGAAGTTAAAAGTTGATTATAAAACATCCAAAAATATAAATAATGAACCATAGGGGGTATAGCCTTTTGGATTTTAGGAGGGTTTACCCTATCCCCGAATTTGGGGTTTTAATAAAAAAATTTTGGAGAATACCCCAAAACCCCATTTTTAGCGTTTTTAGTACTGAAACCTCCCAAATCTTAGGGGTGGTCTCGGCAGTTTCGAGAATTTTTTGAGGGGGAGGGGGGAAAAGAAAGGGAGGGGGGTCGCGCGAGACCCCCTAAAATTTGGGGGGTCCCAGTACTAAAAATGCTAAAAAATGGAGATGGCGTATTTGAGGTATACCCCAAAAAAATTTTGGGTAGTTATTTCTAACCTTGGGGGTCGGGTTCGGGTATATCCTCTCCCTCAAAAATCCGGGAGGCTGCTCACTTATGGCTAGAAGTTTGTTTGCAATTAAAACTAATACAACATTCCGTCGTGGATATATCATTTTTCGACACAAAAACAACAACACAAACAGTGCATACAAATATTACTTTTAGACAAGCGTTAATTTTAAAGGACCTGTGCGATAAATTACTTTTCTAAGCTTTTCTTTCTTTTATATAAAGCCGTTAAAATTTCTGGCTCAATATTATCTTTTTAGAGATCTTAAAAATTTTATGCCCAGACTGCAATCACGGACCTCAGGTCTTCCACATCTTTTACTGCCCCCACCCAACAGCTCTATCAACCTTGGACCTCTGCCAACGACCAACAGCTTTCCTGGACACTCTGGCCTGGTTATGACAACAACAACAATACTCTACATAGCAGACCTGTGCACTGCCCCCCGAGGTTAAAACGGGGGGAAAAAAAAATTTTGAAATGGGGGGGGGGGGAAGTTCTAAAATTGGGGGGGAACAATGGGGCAACTTTTTTGAAACAAGGAAGGCAGCAAAACGGAAATGGCAAGCAGGGGGAGAAGAAAAAAAGGAGAAAAAAAGAGGGAAAAGAGAAAAAAGGGACAAAAAAAGGGAAAATAAAGTAAAAATTGGTCTGAAATGGCTTAAAATACATTGAAATAGGTTAAAAACTGCAAAAAAATTGCCATGATGGCGTCATCATAGGTCAAAAATGGCGTCATAATTTTAGGATACTTTTTCATTTTTTGGCGGGGGGGGGGGGGGCAATAAAACGGGGAGGCAAATACTCCAATAAAACGGCGGGGGCATTTCCAGACCGTGCACAGGTCTGACATAGGCTAAGCAAGTCCCGTACAAAAACTGTAAGCTCCCCCTATCGTTATCCATTACCAAAAGACATTATGCGTAAAGCAAAATCTCTTTCGGAAAAAGAGCATTCTTCAACAACACCAGACCTGTGCACTGTTTGTGTTGTTGTTTTTGTGTCGAAATGATATATCCACGACGGAATGTTGTATTAGTTTTAATTGAAAACAAACTTCTAGCCATAAGTGAGCAGCCTCCCGGATTTTTGAGGGAGAGGATATACCCGAACCCGACCCCCGAGGTTGGGTGTGTTAAAATTTTTTTGGGTATACCTCAAATACGCCATCTCCATTTTTAGCATTTTTAGTACTGGGACCCCCCAAATTTTAGGGGGTCTACGCGACCCCCTCCCCTTCTTTCCCCCTCCCCCTCAAAAAATTCTCGAAACTGCCGAGACCACCCCTAAAATTTGGGGGGTTTCAGTACTAAAAACGCTAAAAATGGGGTATTTGGGGTATTCTCCAAATTTTTTTTATTAAACCCCCAAATTCGGGGATAGGGTAAACCCTCCTAAAATCCAAAAGGCTGTCCCCCTATGATTGTTTACTTATATTTTTGGATGTTTTATAATCAACTTTTAATTTCTATTGAAAACCAATATTTTAATTAAAAAATTATATACATAAACTTAACTAAGGTATTTAATTTCTTTTAAAAAGTTTTTTGTTTTTAAAACAAAATGGTTTTAGAAATTTTTTTGAAATAAGAAAATTTTGCAATTATACTGTACATATCACTTGTAAAAGTGGATTATTACATTGATAATTATGTTTTAAGTCCGTGCAACTTGTGCGGCACGTACAAATAAACTACCATATTTATCTTCTTAATCTATTCTTATCAAATTAAATGTTCATTTTATAATTTTTAAACTATTGTCATGTTAGACTAGAATTAAATTCTATTTTATAATTGCAGTCCAAAAGAGTCCAAAAAATTTGATTACAAAATAATAATGTAATTAATTACATTTAATAAATTGTGAAAGATATGCTATTTTTTATACACTGCTGAGGGATCTGCTTCTTTTGTGATGTTGCTAATATTGTTAACAAACAAAGTATAGTGAACGAATTTTAGAAGAGAGAATTCCCTGTAGACCTCGTTATCAAGCCGCGTATAACCGCTTTCTTGTCAATAAAATTGTTTAAGACGTAACTCTAGATTTGAAAACATTTATTTGCGGATGAATAAAAAATGGTAATATCAGCCGTTTTACTTTCTTCCCTCTGATTCGCCATACTACTTTTGTTTCTGCCCATGTGATATAAATGTGTTTTTTAGCAGTATAATGAAACTAGAAAGCAAGCGGAAAGGCTTAAAGATATGATGATCGAAAATCAGTGGAGAAGAGAACTTTCGAATGACCCGGACTTAGAAAGGTAATGTCGAAAATTACAATGTTTATTTTTAATATTTTTATATTGGGGCTTTACGTTACTTCTTACCTTCATAAAAATTACCAAAATCACAAAAGGTTTTACACCTTAAAACTTAGGTGGTAGATGTAGATATATAACTTCTAACCATAGATGAACACCAACACGGTCACCCGAGCTAGGGGGGTCTTTACCCCAGGTAAATGACGTTTCGGTAAATTAGGAGGGGCCGCTTGAGGGGGTCGACCCCCCCTGGCTTTTTAGGGAAGGGGGCTTACCGAGGGTGTCACAATTTGAAATCAAGAGGAGGGTCAGGTTTGAGGGGAGGGGGCCCTGGACTCTTTTCTTAGGGGGCCCCCCTCCAAAATTTCTAGGCTAGGGGGGGGGGTGGACCCTACCCTACCCCCCAGTTCATCAATGCTTCTAACCATTGTTGTCTTTGGTATTTTTTATCGTTCTTAAATTAAAAGGTTTTTTCTTCCCCCTCATTTACCTCACTTCTGAGTCAAAAAAGTTACGTCGCCTTCTAACATTTAAAAAAAATTAACCAATTTTAGTTTTTTTTTTCCATACCAACTCCCTCCCTCTCCACTTCTTGTGATGGGGTTCCCATGTTTTTTACGGTAACATGGACTTCTGATATTTTCTAGTGATATTTTAATTATGTTAATATTATTATACTGTTTTGTTTATTTTGTTTCACATAGTAAACCTAGGCACTTAAAGAAAGCATTGAGCGATGTATTTGTAAATTTATTTTCAGCTTAAAGTTCGAATTTAGTCAACAGTGTATGGAATTTTGTTCACATTGTAATGTTTTTAAATTAAATTCATTGCGCAATAAAAATAATCTCCAAGTTGTGACTACAAAATCAATTATTTTTAAAAGGCGGGAATCCTAAATTTAAAATACCAATTTATAGCTGGTCATATAATAAATAGAAACGTAGATGCATAGGTGGGCAGCCTCCCGGATTTGGGAGGGTATACCCGACCCCCGAAATTTGGGGGGTTCCAATAAATGTTTTAGGGTATACCTCAAATACATCATTTTTAGCGTTTTTAGTACTAGGACCCCCCAAATTTTAGATGGGTGTCGGCTATAGTCGGGATTTTTGAGGGTATAACCCATACATGGGCAAGTTGGTCCGGAGTGGGGGGTTAAACCCCAAGTTAGGGGGGGTTAAAATCCGAGAAACGCAAAATACCCATATCGTTTTTCGATTTTGAAGGAAAAATAGGTAAAAAACGCTAATTTTAGGTCAAAAAGCCCGTTTTATAGCATTTTTGAGCTTTTTATTGTTTAAAACATTCATTTTGACATCAAACCTTAAGTTTGGACGCAGTTAGAAGTCATTTTAAAGACATTTTTTTTCATTTTTCCAAAATTGGGAGGGGGTTCTTCTTTTCTATCCTCCCAATTCTGAGTTAAACCCCCTTCTCAGAATTTGGGGGGGTTAACCCCCTCAACCCCCGTGCCCATATCTAATATAACCACCCAACCCCCCTGCCCACCTATGCATAGAGCAATACTAACTGAACGAAGTAAACGCTACATAGGGGGGGGGCAAGCAAGGAGGAAAGAAAAAAGAGAGAAAAAAAGGAGAAAAAAAAAGAAAAAAAGAAGAAAAAAGGGAAAAAAGGGACAAAAAAAGCGAAAATAAGGTAAAAATAGGTCTAAAATGGCTTAAAATACATTGAAATAGGCTAAAAACTGCAAAAAATTCGTGATGATGGCGTCATCATAGGTTAAAAAATGAGTCATAATTTTAGGGTACTTTTTCATTTTTTGGCGGGGGGGGGGGGGGGGCAATAAATCGGGGGGGGGCAAATCCTCCGATAAAACGGGGGGGGGGCATTTCCAGACCGTGCACAGGTCTGCTGACGTGTGTTTAAAAGATTTTATAATTAATGACTTAATGTTTCCTAAATTAATGTTTTTCTAATTATTGTTTTCCAATGATTCAAAAAATAAACAGAATTTCAGAAGGTGTCCGAAGCTTGGAATTTCGGGGAATAAAATAGGAATTTTTGTATTAAAATTAAGACGAAGTAAAACAACAACTATAATTAATAAAAGATAAATTGACAATTAATGTATTAACCATGTGCAAACATACATGGAGAATTTAGTCCGTATTAGCAGGGGCGGGAATTAATCCTGAATTAGAAAGGGGATTAAAATATAAGGAACGCATCACGCATTTTTTTATATCTTTTTTGGAGTGCATTTTACCCATATTGTTTTTCGAGTTTAAAGAAATAAATGGGTAAAAAAAACTCTTTGATGGCACTTTTAAGCTTTTTAATGCTTAAAACGCTTATTTTGACCTACAATCTTTAGTTTGAAACATTTTTTTAAAAAATATTTTGAAAGACATTTTTAAGACATCTTTTCTGCATGTTTTTAAAATAGCCCTTTGGATTTATCCATCCGAAATGGAAGGGGGGTTAACCTTCCTTCCTTGCATATGGGGAGGGGGAGGTTAAGGTCCCCAAATACTTCTCCCTCCTTTCAATATATTATACAAATCAAGTAAGAACTTAACCACAGGAGGGCGAAGGTGGCCGGGCACCTACACCTCCCCCACCCTCGAAACGGTCGGACAGAAGAAAAAATAAGGATAGTGGTTGAGCGGAAGGGGGCGGCAACCTCGATGATCGCCAGATGTTAAAATTAGTTCATTTTCAAAAGCTAAAAATTTTTAACCACCTGTGGCAATGGCAATGACAATTTTTTAAAATATATTGACAGACCTGTGCACGGTCTGAAACCCCCGCTTTATTAAGGATTTGTCCCCCCCCCCCGCGGAAAAAAAAAGTACCTAAAAATTATGACGCCATTTTTACCTATTGTGACGACCCGAAGTACGAGCAAAAATAACCAGGCGCTGAAAAATTTAGACAGTCAAATATATTCAAAAATTTGGCCGATACAGGAATTGAACCCGCAACCTCCAAAGTCGACTCTGGCGTGCTATCTATTACACCATAGGCCGGACAGGGAAAGGGGAAAGATAATCGCCTTTTATTAACGCTTGTACTTTGAATTTTCACTGAAGGGACACATACGCGGTATGTGTCACACTATTATGACGCCATCATCCCAAAATTTTTGCAATTTTTAGCTTATTTTAATTCATTTAAGCCATTTTAGATCTATTTTTACCTTATTTTTACTTTTTTTGTCCCTTTTTCTTTCTTTTTTTCTTTTTTTTTCTCCTCTGCTTGCCCCCCACCCCTTTTATTACTAGCCCGTTTTTTTGCCCCCCCCACGTTTCAAAAAAGTTACCCCCGTGCCCCCCGTTTTGGAATTGTCCCCCCCCAATAAAACGCCGGGGACGGGGGGGGGGGGCAGTGCACAGGTCTGTATAGATGCCCTAAAAACATGGATAGGCTAGTCATTTGGTGTGATTTACAGCGTGAGATCCTTGCTTTTTTAACATTTAAATATAACGCCACTCCAAATTTAATTTTTTTACATAAAAGTCCCTTAAACCTTGATACGTCCTGAAATCAAGGAAGACCTACTTGTGAACCGACAAATCTGGGATCCGCGTCAGTTGGTTCCGTGGGAAATTCCATAATTCCATGGTGATGGGCAACCATGGCTGTTTGATCCAGATTACATCTTAACCACAAACACATCTTGTAAAATCAAACAAAAACAATGGTGACAAAGAAATTTTAGTATTGAAACGTTTTCTATTGCCAGCTGCAAATAAGTTATAGGGTAGAAACACTGGCTGTTTCCAGGGGCGTAGCCAGGATTTCGGAAAGGGGGGGGAGGGCGTTGCACTCATAGGTGAGAAAGGGGGGGCAGGGTGGGGTCCATCCCGCCCCTAGCCTCGAAATTTTGGGAACCCCCCCCCTAGCATACATGGGCAAGTTGGTCCGGAGTGGGGGGGGTTAAACCCCAAATTAGGGGGGGGGTTAAAATCCGAGAAACGCAAAATACCCATATCGTTTTTTTTCTGGAGTGCATTTTACCCATATCGTTTTTCGATTTTGAAGGAAAAATAGGTAAAAAACGCTAATTTTAGGTCAAAAAGCCCTTATTATTGCATTTTTAAGCTTTTTATTGCTTAAAACATTCATTTTGACCTCAAAACTTAAGTTTGGAGGCAGTTAGAAGTCATTTTAAAGACATTTTTTTTCTTCATTTTTCCGAAATTGGGGGGGGGGGGTTAACCTTTTCTCCCCCCCCCCCACTTCTGAGTGGGGGGGGGGTTAAAACCCCCATCTCAGAATTAGGGGGGGTTAACCCCCCCCCAACCCCCCCCCCCGTGCCCATGTATGCCCCCTAGACGAAAATCTATGGCCCCCCTCCCCCTAAATTTCCTAATTTTTTACCCCTGACCCCCCTCTATATTTTGAAATCTGACCCCCCCCTCCCCCCTCGGGAAAATTTTAGGTACCTTTTTTATACTAAATTTTCTTCCAAAAACGTGAATTTTCATCACATATTCATGCTTTTACACCCTTTTTATACATAAATACGGCTATTCAATAAAATGTAGTATTATCCTATAAAAAGAACAATTATTAAAGGTATTATGGTTTAAAACTGTTTTGCTTTGGACACCGGACCCACCTGACCCCCTAGGGGGGGTCCGGACCCCCTCCTAGAATTCAAAATTCGATTTATTCCGGGTAACCACCCCCCCCCCTAGCTTCCCCGACCGGTTACTATGGTTGCTCTATGGTTACTATGCTCACCTATGGTTGCACTCTATACTAATTTTTTGAAAGGGGGCTTGTAGGAGGTTGGACTTCAACTTTTTATAATACCGTAAAAAACACAATAAAATAACATTAGAAATCGCGCGACAGCACAAAAAAATTTAAAAAATTGTTTTTGAAATTCATTAGAAACATCACTTAAAAGTTGTAAAAAGGTATAATGTTGAGCGCTGAAACGAGCGAAGCGTGAGAAAACTTTTTCGAAATTGTTCTCCTAGGACCCCCAAATTTTTACCTCCGCCAGCCCAAAGGAGGGGGGTTAGAACCCCAATAACCCCTCCCACCCTCTGGCTACGCTCTTGGCTGTTTTGTCTTTCGTATAAAATACATTATAAAGTCAGTCTAAAACATACATGAGCATAGAGGGTTTGTTGGTCGGGGTCCCGTCCGCGTCCCTCCCCCCTAGCTTCGAAATTTCGGACCCCCCCCCCTTTAAAAAAATCTAGCCCCCCCATAAATTTTTAAATTTTGACACCCTACCCAATCTAGAATGCTAAATCGACCCCCTCCTCCCTCCCCCTTCTGAGAAAATTTTGGGTATGAATTTAGGTCAAAATTTACTGTCACAAACACGGTTTTGTAGTAAAAAAACAGTACTTTTGTACTCTTTTTATACATAAATAGCCTATTTTAGTATAAAAAATCTATTTTGGAAAATGTTAAAAAATTTAAATAAATGATTTAAAGTGACTTTGTTTGGAAAACGGACCCCTCTGGCCCCCCTCTGGATTTCAAACTGGTCTACCCCAGGTCGACCTCCCCTCTAAAAAGGTAGGGAGTACGAACAACTCCTGGACCCCTCTTCTAGCTTTCAAAGGGCCAGATTTACCTGGGGTAGCCGCCTCCCCCTAGCTTGCCGCTCCATGCTCATCACTGGCGTGCCCAGGATTTCATTTCGGGGGGGGGGGTGGCGGTCTAGAGGGGGGGAGTAAATACTAACCGTGAAGAGGGGTCTGGGGAGCGGGAGCCCCAGCGGGGCAAGGGTCAGAGCCCCTTGTCCGGGGGGGTCCGGGGGCAGAATGCACCCGGGACAGAAAATTTTTAATTTAAGGCGCTAAAATACACTAGAAATTTTAATTCCAGATGACACTTATTACAAAATATAAAGTTTTTTTATACCTATACATTTGAAACATGTGTTTAAAACGTTAACAAAAAGATAATAGTATTTATAATAGTTTGATTAAACATGTATGCCTTAACTACTGAACAGGATAATCGATTTGAAACTGAAAAACTAAGATAAATTGGTAATTTAAACTACAGGCGTAGCGGGAGAAATCTTGTTTTTTTGACTATTAATATGCTTTTGGAAGGCATTAGGAAAGTTTCTGTATTAATATTAAAACAAAAATTTTTTCTCCCAAAATTTAAAAAACGTAAGGGAACGTAACGTACGTAATTCCCTTATGAAAAAATCCGGCTTCGCCGGATTTCGGGGGGAGGCCGCCCCCCCCTGGGCACGCCACTGATGCTCATGTATGGTGTAAAATCACATAAAATCAATAAAATAAAATCATAAAATCAATAACATCAACAACATTATCAACAAGCTAAACAATGAACGATCTAAACGAACTCAAAAAATTATGCCTTCCTAACAGAGTGTTTTTTTTCTTTTGATTTTTAGTTTATTTTCAGATTTTGACAGGCGTATGACATAAGGAATTTTATGGGTTCGCAGCAGCATTATCATTTTATAGGTAAAATCCCATGTCTGTGCCAGAAAGAATGTTAGAAATTTATGACATCACATTTCCAAATTAAACTAGTTTTCTTTTGGTTGATAATAACGCCCAAATCCGATCATATTTCTGCACATTTAGATAGTTTCCGCATCAAACAGATTTTTCCATGTGCAAACAAACGGCAAATCAACCAATTCTTAAAAGTTCAATTTTTAAACTCTTAAACCATTTTTGTTTAATCATTTTAACTTTGTTTATGCTGTACATTAGCAGTAATTTTTTTGTATTACCTGTACAGCTGTTTTATTAGTAGATGTACGTTATTCATTTTTTTATTATTTTTTTTTTCATGATGTATCTTATTTGTTCGTTTGATAACTGTACGTAAATAAATAAATAAAAAATAAAAATAAAAACTTGAAATAGTTAAAACTTTAGTTAAAGTAACAATATGCAAGTTTTATTATTTTACAAGGTATGACCTAGGTGATACGTAAGAGTTTACAGCGGTGAACAACAATGCAAAACAATAATTAGTCAAAAAATTTCTCAACCGTGAGAAGAAAGATTGACCACGTTGTTAGAGGTTTTAACGTGGTAACCGGAGAAAAAGCAACTACATGAACGAGTTAACTCTTTTGTATGTTATATTAATAATTAATTTGATCTAAAGAAATCAACAAACATAACTTTTAATCCGGAATTTATGTAAACCAATGGAATTAAATCCGTTGCACCAGCCTGGTCACAAAATAAACTAACAATCGAGCAGAATAGATTATTGTACGAAGTCTTACTACTCTTACGTCGACAGCCAAGCGATATATCTCTTACGCTAATTATCTTACAAACAAACAACAAAACAAACCTGTCATGGGATACCCTTCGGCACGTGGAGCAGTGAAGCCACATCCGCTTAGCCTCCTGTAGTTTGCTGCTCATAGTGGCCACACTGAGTAGAAGACAGTATAACCGGGTCTGATAGGGATTGTCCAACAAGCGACTCCCGCGCTCCCAACTCTTCTCACTTGGACGATAATTCACCTGGGCTAAAAGAAACACCTCTTAATTAAAAAAAAAATAAATGGAATGGTAGATTATACTTTAAATAAAAATGCTTGTTACAGAAAAAAATGCATCAAAATAAAAATAAATTGAACTCAGGACTTGACTCTTGAAAATTTGACAATACAAGTATATTATAGTAGGTTAGGTATATAATATGAACAATTGTTTTACAAAAAAATCAGAAAGTTTTAAAATTTCTTAGAGGTAGACAAAGAAGTGATACAAATCTAATCCTCTCCCCCGCACCTGTGAAAACCAGTTAGGTTAAATAATGTGCAACACTGTTACCTAACTTAAATACAATGTTACTCATAATCTCAACCTCAATACAAGTCCAAATAAAGCCATTTTTTAAAAAAAAAATGTAAAAAAAATCGACTTTTTGTAGACTGAAACTAGAAAAAATGGACTTAAAACTATAATACTTTTACCCTTTGTTATACTCCAGTTCGAAGTTGCACCATTATCCAATGGTTTTGTTTTGGAACTCGCATTAATAAAACATTGTATTATTTGAAACATTAACACAATGAGAATTATTAAAATACCAAGTAGATCTAGAGCGATGGCGAGGTCCCGCATGGACTCCACATACTCCCCATTGTGAAAGACGGAGAGGAGTTGGGAGGCAGTCTGCAAAAGGTCTGACAGCTGATGTTCGTTCTTTAGCCACACGCTAGCGTCCACTATACAAGGCAGACCTGCCGCTATCCTAAAACGATTTTATTTTAGGGGTTTAGTATTATTATTAATTATTTAAAGAGATAAATCTACCCTTTAAAATATTGCTAATACAACCAAAACAATGTATAATCTATATAAACACACGTAATATGTGTGTTTGTCTCTCTCTCTCTCTCACTCTCTTGTTGTGGTTGTTCATAGCCGGGGCTTCAGGTTATTCCTTCAAGAAACCTGACCGCATCCACTGGTCTTTCCCAAAGATCTTTTGAGTGTCATTGGATGTTAAGGGCATAGGTGGGCAGGGGGCGGTTGACCCATACATGGGCACGGGGGGGGGGGGGTTGGGGGGGTGTTAACCCCCCCCCCCCCCAAATTCTGAGAAGGGGGGTTTAACCCCCCCCCCACTCAGAAGTGGGGGGGGGGAGAAAAAGTTAACCCCCCCAATTTTGGAAAAATGAAGAAAAAAAATGTCTTTAAAATGACTTCTAACTGCCTACAAACTAAAGTTTTGAGGTCAAAATGAATGTTTTAAGCAATAAAAAGCTCAAAAATGCAATAAAAAGGGCTTTTTGACCTAAAATTAATATTTTTAACCTATTTTTTCTTCAAAATCGAAAAACGATATGGGTAAAATGCACTCCAGAAAAAAAACGATTATGGGTATTTTGCGTTTCTCGGATTTTAACCCCCCCCTAATTTGGGGTTTAACCCCGCCCCCCACTCCGGACCAACTTGCCCATGTATGTATACCCCCCAAAAATCCCGATTATAGGCGACACTCCCCCTAAAATTTGGGGGTACCCTAGATACCCTCTAAAATTTGGGGGTTCCCAGTACTAAAAATGGGGTATTTGGGGTATACCATCAAAAAAATTTTCAGGACACCCCCCCCCCCCAAATTTTGGGGGTCAGGTATACCCCCCAAAATCCGGGAGGCTGCCCACCTATGGTTGAGGGCATATGAAAATGTGTTTTACGTCATGTGGTTTGCCCCTGCAGTGGGGGCATTCATTTTTAACAGAGTTGCTGATTCTTGATTTGAACAAGTTGAGGCGGTGGCAATGTCTGGATCCAAGTTATGCCAGGAAGGTTCTTGTCTTCCTGGGGAGTTGATGCTTGCTTGTGTTGATTGGTGGCGGTTTTCTTTTTAATAGTACATTAGGTTGGAGTTGCAAAATGTTTTCTTTGACAAAATATGAGTGGATGTTTGATTGTATGGTTTTTTCTGTAAGCATTTCGTTGTAGAAACTTTTGGCTATTGGTGTCGAGGGGGCCAAAAAATATATAACATAAAATAATAAAAATATTGGGTATTTGGTATAGAGCATTCTCCGCAGTTTTGTTAAGTATTTATAACAAGTATGGTTTTTTCTGTAAGCATGTGGTTGTAGAAACTTCTGGCTGTTGGTCCAAGCTTTGGGGAGTAGCGTCAAGATGTCTAATTGTAAAATTCGATTAATAAAAGGTTGCGTGGATTATTTTTGATTTTAATTAAAAATAAAACAAAAGTTTTTTTTAATTTAAGAAAAAAGTGTTAAACTTTACTGTAACAATATGGATGGCATATTTTTATAATTCTATTTTTTAATACAAGATGGGATTTTGGCGTAGAAATATTATTTACGATAAAACGTGTGACCGGTTTCGATTGTAACCAACCGTTCTTAAACACAATAAAATAAAATAAAAAATCGGTACATTGTTAGTATTACATAAAATATTTAAAAAAGAAAAAACTTTTCGAATTTTTAATCGCGAAACGAGTTTTGAAGTTTAACTAGTGCTGGGGCTAATAACGGGGATAAATTTAGGCAACGGTTGATAGTTTGGTGTTTAAACTTGGTAAAAATTGTTTCTTTAATTTTTCTTATGGGAGCTGCTTTTTTTTGCAAAGAATGAAGAAATCTCAAAATAGTGTTTGGTGTTTAAGAATGTTTGGAGGTAGAATATCGGTCTTATGCAGAAATAAGTTGCTGGTACGCCATAAGAAAGCCATAGTTATGCCATTCTTACCATAGTTTTGCCATAGTTTTCTCAGAAATAGTTATGCCATTCTTTGCAAAGAAAAAGCAGCTCCCATAAGAAAATTAAAAAAGCAATTTTCACCAAGATTAAACACAAAACTATCAACCGTTGCCTAAATTTATCCCCGTTATTAGCCCCAGCACTAGTAAAAATTCAAAACTTATTTCGCGATTAAAAATTCAAAAAGTTTTTTTTAAATATTTTATGTAATACTATAAAAATGTACCGATCTTTTGTTTTATTTCATTTTATTGTGTTTGAAAACGGTTGGTGGCAATCGAAACCGGTCACACGTTTTATCGTAAATAAAATTTCTGCGCCAAAATACCCAACTTTGTATTTACAGTTTTTTATCATGGCGTCTCAAAATGGAATTAAAATTCTTTTTTATAAATAATTTATTTTATAATAATGCATTGTATACCCGTTGCGTTTGGACTCTGTTATGTAAATAAATTGGGATGGACTTAACTGATTTAAAGCCTGTTTACATTTAAGTTTTTTGCTACTTTTTGTTTAAATCAAAAAGTTAAAAAATTGCTAGCTCTTTTTAGGTCGCTACCGCGTTAAAAAAGACTTGTTTTTCTACCCAGATTCCCCCGGTTTTAATATTTCCTTAAATGTGCTGTGCGGAGTCAAACTTCGATTTTGATTGATTTGTCTTCGATTTTGATAATTTTTTGTGAAAACCTTACCCCTGCCCCCAATAGCCCACAACAATTTTTTCAACAAAATATCTCTAGTGGTTCAGGAGTTATGACCCCACAAAAATGGCGTTTTTTTTTTTGACAATTCTGTACCTGAAAAATCGCTCAATGAGTATAACAATTTAAGTTACAAATTATTTACTTAAAGAAAGCGGCTATTTTCTACTTTAATTTGATACCTTGATCATTAATATTGGTGCAGTATTTGTCGAGAAATTGCGTGTTTTTTTTTCAAATTTCCATCGATTTTTACGCTAAAAACACGAAGTCAAAG